>JAVJAQ010002665.1:0-196865 GCA_032362365.1 Zygogramma bicolorata | reverse complement strand
AATGTCATTCGACTGAATTGAGTTAATTTATTATTTACAGAAGAGTAATTCTATATTGATTGTACAATTGAAGGTGTGGTTCCACAAGGAATGCTTTGATTTCCATAAAGTTCCCAAGCAACTTATGGTGGCCGCAACCTTGGTCGAATTTTTATATCTGAATTCTTCCCAGAATTCATATTCGGCTCTCAAATTCGCATCAGATGCATCGTGAGAATGTAGTCGTTACTGGCACCTATGTACTCAAATAGGCGGTTATTTTGAATGCCAAAAAAAAATCTTATCCATAAGTCGCTCAAAAATTCTTGAAACCAAATGGCATATGAGCGAATGGGTAGTATTCACCGATGATAAAAAATCTCCTCCAGAAATATCCTTGATATCCATGAGATGGAAAATTGTGAAGTATTGATACGTTGACAGATGAGTGAGAGTGATAAAACTCCTGCAGCTGTTCACGGCTTGGTCAGAAAGGTGGACCAACTCGGAGGTTGCGAGGCATCTATCACGAGCCCGAATTACTATTTGTTGAATCACATTCTGGATTATTATGTATATTACTTGGTGAAAGCAGTGATTTAGTGGCTTACGGATGTGGCAGTCAACCTGCAATTGTTTGTTTTCGCTTTGCCCACCGCTGCCGACGACTATGATGGTTGCGGATTCTAATAATCGGAAATGTTGTGTTTCTCTGTTCAATTTTTGAGCATCTATTTTCCTTTCTTGAGCTTGTTTCAATTTGTATTCGATTTTTCTTCCACTCAGTATTCTAGTAATCATATCTCTATTCAACTGTTGTTGTCAATTTCCCTGTTTATATGTTCGGTTTTGATCATAGTTTTTCGACCTAATCAGTTCTTCGACGAGTTTGGATAGAGAGAATGATAGAAATTATGGAAATTCAACACTATATTCAGACACGATAGTGTTAACACTGGAAGGGATGTCGATGGCCTAAATTGTTGTTGCTTTCAAATTGGCCTTAATACCATATCTCAACTCAATCAGTAAAATACCCGAATAATTACCCCCTTTTTAGTCTCATTCGTTCTGTCATTGATAAAAACAAACACCACGTTATCGGAATCATAGAGGAAGCTATTCGTTTGTTTCATGTCGTTTGTGTTAGTTGTTTGTCTCTCGAAATGTTATTGTTGCAGTGTTTTATATTCATTTGTTATATGTCTAATATGTCTGATGTTCTTTAAAATATGTTATATGGTTGACACGAAATATCTCCTTTTTCGTTGAGTAATTTGATAAGGAATTCATAATTTGTTGTAAAATTGAGACGACAATGATTAATTATATAAGTTTTGTGGGCAGCATGAAATTTTATCGTTACATAACCCTGAAGAAGAATTCAATTGAATCCGAAACGTCGAAAGCAAAACAATTGTTTTTTGAGAAAAATTGATTCGCAACTTTTTTTATACCGAATGACATTCGACTGAATTATATTCATTATCATTTTTTTTGTATAATTGGTAGTGGGGTTCCATAAGGAATGTTATGATTTCCACAATGTCCCTGAGCAACTAATCTACATAGAGCAGTGGATTATCGGCCTGCAGGCCTGGCACTCGACGCATACATTTTCTTTCAAGCTTGCTTCTTCTCGAACCTCCACGATGTAGCGCTTCTATGATCGGTTATTCATTGTTATTCGTGAGTACACCCCACCTAAAACTCGATTCCAATGTTTTCTTGATTTTCTAATGATTTTCTCAACTGATTTTTACATTTTCAAATTTGATATTCATATTCATATGTTATTCCAGTTTCTGCTGATTCACATTTCCTTTTTCTATCATTTCAAATTTCGTGAATTCATTTATAATCGAGATCCAATCCAATAATTTCGATACGACTTCATGTTCCTTCGATTCAATTCATTGCTTTTGAATAATCGAACTGATCTGTAACATTTTTCATTCAACTGTTTCTGTAATTCATTTTTTTCTTGGTTTTATTCTTATTCTGATCGAGGTTCAATTTCGATTTTCTTGTTTTTTTTTCATTATTCGATTACAATGTAACCTTGACTTGTATTTGTACTCGTGTGAGTAGAACCCGAGATCTTTTAAGCTTTGAGAATTTGAATTATTTTCATCGAATTCTTTCATTTTGTTTTCATTTCACTGATTATTGGTCTTTTTGACTGTTTTGTTCAGATAAAATATTTTCTCTTTCAGTTTTTCGACCTGATAGGATTTTTCACAGATTTCAATATAGTGAATGGCATAGTCACTATATTGAACTAGGTTTGAACCGATTCTCCCCAACAAAAATCATATCATTGTCAGCCAAATTCAAAGAACCCAGTAAAATATCATTCGTAGGCGAGGGGGTTGGTGCTGTAGTTACGCATCCTCTTGTCGACCTACAGGTCCCGGGTTCGCTTCAACAACTGGACTGAGATTTCTCTTTATAAGAATTTCTCTGTCATATTGGCGAATGACTCCTACCACGTTTCATGGTTGACGGGTCCGCGAATAAAGCGCGAATCCCACTATACGTAACGTCACCGTCACGTCTCCGCACCGTCATCGAACCGACAATAGCACCGTATTCAGGTGGACGTGACTGATAGTGTGATTATGTTCATTGCGTGCAATGTAAGAATATTTACCGTGATGGTGACGGTGCGGAGACGTGACGGTGACGTTACGTATAGTGGGACTCGCGCCTAACCATGCTGCTCCTGAGGTGTGGCGTAGGGAGTTAATAACAAGCCTACATGGTGAAGGCCTTCGAGAGTCGATGGCGTTTGGTAATCAAATACCATAAACCACATTTACTACTACTATTATTCACAATCCATTGGAACGTTTTCAAACCTGAATGTAACAAGTTGATGCTGCGTTTTCATTAAAAAATTCAGAATTCCGGCAAATATCCGATGGAATTACGATGGTAGCCATATGGTTGTATCTATCGGTCGAGAAGAATTTCGGATACGATTATTCAGAAATGACTTGATGCAAAAATACCGTCCTGGTTGGGCTTTTAAATTGGCCAACCCTCATGGAAGTGTACTCGAAAATTGAATTTTGGATACACATAAAATGTATTCATAATCGGTTGGAGCATTTTTGAAACCGAATGGAATACATGTAAATTCGCAGTGCTCATCTTCGACAGAAAAGGCTGCACCAGAAGCATTTTTGATATCGATTTGATCAAAGTCTGACGTGAAATCAATAATGTGTATTCGAGTTGAGATTTATATTGGATAGAGAAAAATAAAAACCATCATATTTTGGGAGATTTTCCAAACCAAGATGTGTATATTCCTAGTACAATCTCCGATTCGATACTGTTTTTTCAAAAACTCTAAATACGATCGATCATATCCAGGGAATTTACTGCGATTTCCACTAGATGGTGCAAGAAACTGATTCTGTCATCTTTTGACATTCGCATTCCAATTCATTGGGATTGTGCTCGAAGTTTTCCATGATTCTACTGTTTATTTCAACCAGCTATTTGTTGTTTCCAGTTCAATTCTCTACCGTAGTTTTCTCAGTTACTTGACGTTTATCTACTGTTGCTTTCAATTATCATTTGTTTTCCGTTTGTCTAGAATTTGATTTAAGTGTTCTTTTGTATAGTATTTCATTTCATGATTATCAAACGCTGTTGTATTATTTGTAGACAAAATAATCCATCATCTATTCATCTATGTCAAGTCAATATAACGCGAGATTATTCTGACGCTGATCGAAACAAAGTTCATCTTGCTCATTGTTTACTTTGGTATAAGTTATATTTGTGTTACCTGCTGATTGCTCTTCAGAATTTCCCAGATCAACAAATTTATTTCAAGTTACAGCATAGTGACAATGGTTGTTGCCCAGTGGAAGGATGCAATAACAGATATTTCTAATCATGTAATCAAAGTTTTTTCGGGAGAGTTTTTTCAAATGCGCTCTTCCTGTATAGCGTCATAATAGCCTACATTACAGCACTCTTCTCAATGAATGGAAATTACTGTGGTTGATCTGGACTATGGAGGGTCCGACTGATTCCGAATTTAACACTATAATGCCTACTACACGCTATATTGACGTACTATTTTTTTCATGTCTTTGGTCCAACTCCACTAGTCCTCATTTCGATACCGATATTTCGAAGAATCTCATTAAATTATCTGAAAACTTTCAGCACCGAATAATAAGATGAATTTTGATATCAATTTCTCATAACATATATCGAAAATAGAAAGAAAATGCATCAATCTGTATTTATTTCTAAACAGAAACAAACTTCAAAAATTCAGTGAATTCTTACGTAAGAAATCGTGCAATTTTCGACAGAACTCCTTCATCTTTATCGTTCATTTATGTATAGTGTTGTGAAAAGGAAGTAATACAATGACTCTGCACGAGCTCCTACAAAAGAATTCGCTCACAGAAATTTCGTCAGAATTCATGACATGTGTCTAAAGTTGCCGCTTGGCGCCATCTGAAAACAGATTTCAGGAAT
The DNA here is from genome assembly GCA_032362365.1 of Zygogramma bicolorata. Classification (NCBI taxonomy): domain Eukaryota; kingdom Metazoa; phylum Arthropoda; class Insecta; order Coleoptera; family Chrysomelidae; genus Zygogramma; species Zygogramma bicolorata. The sequence goes on along the minus strand of JAVJAQ010002665.1, from coordinate 192,377 downwards.
GTGAATTTTCCTGGAGGACGAAAACATTAACATTTTACTGGTATAGAAGTCATTCCACCAGGAATATATACATCTCGTCCAAACCGAATGCCAAACAAGGAAATTCATAGTTATCATCGACTGAAATGGCTAGATTTAATGGAAGCGAATGGTTTTTTCAATTGAAAGTCCTGCGGCTATCAGAGTCACGGTTATGAAAGTGAACCGCGTCATATAACACGAGGCATCTATCGCCAGTCTGAATACTAATTGGTGGGTCGCAATTCGGCTTGATATGTATATTACCTGGTGAGAACAGTGATTAAGCAACCTACGGGCCGGGCACTTAACCTATAATTGTTCGTTTTCCCTTCACATCCCCGCGACGGCGTAGAAATTCGGTAATGCGGCGCTGCTATGATTAATTATGGAGTTTCAGCCGATGCGGACGAAATGAATTAGGCGAGAAAATGACGACGCAGTATGCTAAACGGCTGGCGAGGAGGTTCTTCGCGTATAATTGACAATTCATGGTCGCGGAAAGGGATTCGAGATAAATCAGTTTTCTAGTGAGGGTTGGCTATGTGGAAAGAAACGTAAGTTCGCTCATATGAAGTATTCAACATAGTGCAATCCTATCTCATTCGATACTCTATAATTTGAATCATCCATCTTGATTCTTTTATTAAGGTATCAGTTTTGCTAATATTGTTGGACTTGATTAAAATTGAAGTTCTTAGAGTCCTCAAATATATGCATTGTAGTGAAGGGAAACATACAATAGATTGATGACTGTTGGGACCGTATTAACTCGCTGATATTTATCTCTCCTTGCATGAAGTTTTGTGGATGCAGGGTTATTGATTCCATAACCCATGTATGTATGCAATCCATATTATCAAAAGCCTAAACAAGTTGTCATATGGGTGTAGAATGATGCATATGCATGCAAATCTGTGATCTGAAATAATAAAAATTGAAGAATTTGAAGTGTTACTTCGAATTTCGATAGAATTTTCAATAACTTATGGGTGACATAATGGTTGAGGCTTTCGCAGCCGAGGTTTTCAGTGTAACTACTTTCCTTCGGGTTTGAAGGCCGTCATGCTTTGGAATTTTTTCCTAACGTTTCACTAGCGGATCTTTTCGTGGTGTGAGGAGGTAAACATCGGTACAACGAAAAGATCCATTTGAACAAGGCTAAAAGAGCACGAAAGGATTTGCAGGCTAGGGCAAACTGACAAATCGGTGGTGGCGGAACACGCACTGAGTGAGGGTAACCACAGGATTCTGTTTGAAAATGCTAAACTGATTGCTTCCAACCAGGGTTAGCATAGCCGACTGGTACGGGACGCGATAGAGATCCAAAAACACAAGGACAATTTCAACAGAAAAGAAGGAGCGTTGAGTTTAAACAGAATTTGGAATCACATTTTGAGGAAATCAAGAATAACTAATGAAATCACGGCAGGTAGTGCGGCAACTGATAATGATGATTATCACCCGAACCCGATAGAAGTAATCAACACTCCAGACTACCCGCATCAATATAAATACGTCTTATGAAATCGAAACGTTTAGTCATTCGAAATGAGGAAGCCTCTGAAGAAGCTGGCCACTCGAGCTATCGAAATGTTAGGAAGAAATTCCAATACACGAATGAAATAGTTGAATTCATCATCTATAGAACGGTCCTCTAGGATTGAACAATGAATCTGGTACTAACGTTTCATTGGGAAATACGAAACTTTGACAGATTCTGAACGAAATGATGATGGTTGCCGCCGTCTCGCTTGAGGAAATTGTAAGATATACTAATCCATGAGTATAATTTGGTACTGTATTCGATTATAAAGTAGTTTGAATAGTGGCTATTCCTCTCAAGACACCCATTTGTCTGGTTGGGTTTTCAAATTACCCATAAATGGATCAGGAAGGTGCATTTGTACAGCTCATATATTCCATTCTGGCACAAACTCAGCTATTTTTCCAGTTGCATAGTGGTAGTGCGAACCATGACGAAAGGAAAAATACCTACTAAGAATAAATTTCAACACAGTGAACACATATAATAGGTGTTTTTTATCTTACTATACCACTCAGAGATTGCTGGGCATTCACAGAAGACGACTTTCAGTGAGAGTTCTTTCGTTACTTCCGATAGGGTTAAAAATGTGGACAGCATTAGATATTTCGTCTGAGAGATTTTGATCTGAATCATTGAGTGCATTATGTACTGATGAGTGAGAAGATTCGGAGAAAAATAATGACAACGATGATTGTTCTTTAAACTGTTCATTTGATTTCTTTCTTCGATTCATTCATTGCTCCTGATAATAGCTGTAGAATGCTGATAATTGCTCAGGGAATTCAGTTGATAGCGTTTGATATCTACCATAAATATCATTTATCTACACCCGTCCTCTAATAATACACTCATATGCCCACAGCCCGTTTTATAATGAGATCCATTACGATACAGATTTTCAACCAATAGAAACCCATTGTTTTTCAATCAAGAATGATGTGCATGCTCTGCATTTGACGTTTGTCAAGTCAAAATCGGTATAAGTATTGAATTTATGAAGAATATAGCCAAACTTCTATAATCATAACAAAATACCAGCGATATGGGAGAATCACCTTCGACACCTTCACCGGCAGACATACAGTTAGAATGATCAAATTTTTCATTTGACAGATGCATGATCTATTTCTTTATTTTTTCAATCAAATTTTTTAAGCTCTCCGTAGGCGAGCGGTCTAAGGCGCTGAACTAGTTGGACTAGTTGGAAGCGACATGGGTTCGGTTCCGGCCTCAAGTAATATTTTTTTTCAATTTTTGATCTTATCTTCATTTCTTATCGTTTCATTTCTCGAAGTAATACCATTAATTACAATTTTGTAGAATTTTTCAAAGAAATTCGTTTAATTAGTATGGGGGTTTCGCAGTCAATAACTTTTTCACTCTGTGTTCGTTTTGCAAAAGCGATCGGTTAGATCCTTATGTAAGGTGGGAGTGCGTGAGTCATGCCGTTCATTATTTGTTTATCTTATACACAAAAAAGAAAATATGGTTGGAACTCAGGAACGTACAGATTACAAAACTCAGGAACGTACAAAGTAACAGAAAATAAACTACATCTTCCTGTTCCAAAAACAAGTCAGACGAAGTACTCTGTAATTTATGAGAGTAAAAAGCTGTATAACCATATACTCTAGGAAATTAGGAAGGAGAAGAGCTATAAAAGGTTCAGAACTCTTGTTAAAGAAGCTCTCATAACAAAAGCGTACTACAACCTTGAGGAATATTACAGTGGAACTTTGCTGTGAATGAGATTTTTTTATGTTTATATTGACACCTATAGGTTGAAACTCATTTTAAACTGTAGAAGGAATATTATATTTTAATTCCATGACACGTGAAACCATGTTCAAGATGTGTGGCCTTGTGTTCTTTACAATTTTTTTTCGTGAGGACTATACAAAACTTTTCTTCAACAAACTGTCGAACATATATGTTGAATCATATTTTATATTGTTATATTTCATCTACTTGACATGTGAACTCCTTTTACGCAAATTGTGTTTGTGAATATGTTTGTGCTTTTACATTTTTCATCTCATCATATTTTCAAGTACTATACACAACAATTTTTTTCAACAAGCTTTGTCAACAAGGAATTATTTTTCTTAGACAACAAAGTATATTTCCCCCTCTATATTGTGTGCAATACAAATATAAATATGATAATTGTAGTTCTTTACTTTTTATCGGGTTCAGATAAAATAGCGTATGCAACTCTCATGTAATGGTTATTAATACACTCACATCAACCATCTCACCTTCGGCTCGTTTCGTATCCTGGTTGATGCTCGTGTATTAATAGCCATCATTACATGATTGTTGCATAATATACTATTATATTATATGTTATTTATTTATCGTATTTTGAACTCAGTACTTGAAATATACAAAACTGAGAATTATAAAATGTTCACAAAGGAGTATCCAAACCTTAACCTCGAGTATGCAACTACGGTTCCATATATCCAGTGAATCTATGTGCCTGTTTATGTCCAGATACAAGACCTTTTATTCACTATCTCTCGAAATAAGGACCAAGGAGTAAACATACTAAAATTGTCACCCCCGTTTGTCGCAGATCCCACTTCTGACGAAGTTAACGGCCGAATAAGATATATTCATGAACACGTCTCTCGGGTCCATACATTTTCTTTCCACAAAAGATACAAATTTGTCCACATTCAGGATAACATCCCCCGTCGGTCCTTATTTACCCAAACGTTTCCTTCGAACCGTTGCGTTCTCCAGTTTGTGCTTTCCGTCTTCTTTTGTGAGACGAATTTCTCGCTTGATAAAAGGAAGTCGCATATATCATTGCAAAAAGCTTCGGGAGATTTTCGTACGCGTGCAAAAACGTAAGGCCCCGACGCGTTTTTTTGTTTTGTTTCGGCGTTGAGAGTTGGATCGGGGGTGGCGATGCTTTTTCGTTTGTCGACGTGCGAGTAAACGATCGTGCGAGTTGATTTGTTTGGACTGGGGTCTACAGATTGTTGGTTGTAATTTATATCGAGGTCTGTTTTTCGAGGCACGAATGGGCGCTACTAATTCTGGAAAGAGTTTCGGTATTGGGTTTGCGTTTGGGTCGGTTTGCTGAAAAAATAATTGCATTTGGCTTGATTAAAATTGTTTCGGGGTATCGCTTTAGAGGAGTATTTTAATATTGGTCACTAATTTGGGGTTGGAATTCTGTCGGAATTCGTTATAAATTATTAAAATTTTGCATGAGAGCGTTTTGATACGTTCGTTCATGAATTTCTTGTTCAGTTATACATTCTGCTATGAACTCATTCGAAGCATGATTCGTTATTGTTTTGTGATGGATTGTCTTCATTCGAAAAAGCTGCTTGACGTATGATTTTTCATATTCGTGTGGGACCAAAAAAGCAAAGAGGCGCTACGTCGATATGAAATATTCGTAGGATTGCAACGAAATTTCTATTTCCGAAACCTGCAACATAAAAACACGAAGACAATACACACTGATGAAGTCATTACAAATCTGAAATATTGAAAAAATAGTTATTTATGATATAAGTGCTAAAAGTGATATTTTATTCTGTGAGGAGAGTTTGGGACACACGGAAGGCGGAGTATTCCATCCCTTCAAACAAAATAAAATCACTTTTAGCAGGTATATCATACATTTTTTTTTTCACAAACACCATTGAAAATCCAAATGCATACCTATTTCACATCAATCAATTGGTAAAATAATAGCCTTGAGATTATCAGTTTTGAATCCAGTTTCATCTAATCTATTCATGAAACAAGTTGCCAAGGTAATCAACAGAATTTGTTGATTTGTCTTTGTTGACAACTAACGTCAATAAATCACGAATCATTCTTTCTTGTTTCTTCGTTCCTCGATGGAAAGTGATCTAGAAAATGAATTTCTACCGCCGGAAATTGAAGAAGCTGCCAATAAAACTGCTTCAAGTAAGTCAAAGCGACAGTACGAGTTTTCATACGATCGTTTCTTGAAATTGTGTGATCATAAAAAGTCAGTGGCAAGGAGGCCAGTGAAAAAGTGCTTCTTGCATACTTTGAAGAAAAGTCCAAAATATGGAAATCGTCAATGCTTTGGTCGAATTACACTATGTTGAAGTCGATGACGAACATAAATAATCATGACATAAGCAGATATCACAAGCTTGTGGCTTTTTTGAAGCGGCCATGGAGTTTCTTATCATAATTGTAGTTTCACTTATTGTACGTTCAATTGAATAAATATTTCATTTTGAATTATGTTTTTATATTTTCTCTACAAATAAATCACTCCTAGCACTAGTGCTAAAAATGATTTACTTTTAACACCAGTGTCATAAAATGGCATTTTAGACACTGACAGTATGCGTCAAAAATTATACTTTTACTGACGTTTGTAGAAAAATTACTTTTTGGAATGTACCTACCGAAGCGAGATTGGGCATTTTCCCTCCTTGTCCCGCACTGCATGGACATATCGCCTTATTGCCATGTTCTCAATATCTTTGAACGAAGAAAATAATGAGTTTGGTTTCAGGGATTTCATTATATTATTTTATCTACACCCGTACTATTATAATACACATATGCCCATGTTCTGTTTCAGAATCAACTTCATTATGGTACAGATTTTTCATTAAGAAACAGATTTTCAACTAATAGAAACCCATTATTTTCCAATCGAGCATGATGTTCATTCAGAGTTTGTCAAAATCAGTAGGTATGGAATTTTCATAGATTATATCTGAATTTCGATAATTATATCATTAAAATGTCTGATATCCGCGATATAGAAGAATACCATCGATTCCTCCACACATATCGGAGAAAGCAGAAAATACAGTACAGAATAATATTTTTTTGATTACAATTTTCCAGAATTCGATTAGTTACTATTATTGTGTTCAATACAAATAATAATAATAATAATGTTCATTTACCAATTTCATAGGTTATAAAACAGAGGGAGAGTGTACAGTAAATAAACAATGCTTCTCACAAGGTTCGCATGTAAACTAAAATGTATATATAAAAAATCTAACAAGTGATAAAACCGCTTAAGACTTATTTTTGTATAAAAACTGCACATTATCATGAGGTATTATAAAGAAAATATAAATATAATTTTTAGAGCTCTTCATTATTTATCGGATGTAGATCGAATAGCGTATGCAACTCTCATGTAATGGTTATTAATACACTCGCATAAACCATACGAAACTCACCTTCGGCTCGTTTCGTATCCCGGTTAAATGATGGTTACTCAACATACTGTACAGTGCATGGTTTCATGAACGAGAATACACCCCAGTTTTCTTCAACATCTTTTCTTGATATCAGAATCCAACAAAAAATTACTCGACACAAATGAATGGAATTAATTTGTAGAGCATTCTCTCGTATCCAAATCTTCTCGAAACGATGTTATTAAGTTTGAATAAACCATATTACCTAAGCTGTACGGCAAACAAAAATATCAGGTGCAAGTATCATTTGGGTGGAAACCTTAACATTTCAATAGACTGGGTATACCTGATACCTGTAGATTCTTTCGGCTTATCAACAGATGGAATAACAAATGCCAAATATGTAGGTTGCTTCTAAGATGTCTATAAACCCAGACGTTGCAATTGATCCCATACCCTTTGAAATTTTATGGCGACACTTCGACGAATCATATTGTTTTCTCAATTCCATTGCCAGATGACGCCAATTAGCAAATATTACAAACAACGGCACATGATTTGATGCTAATCTGATTTTTTTTTCTGATGAAAACGAATTCCACTTCGGGCAGAATTTGAGTTTTCCTATGGTTCATCGTAGATTTGAGTAGTTTCGAGATTCATAGTTGACTAACTAATTTTTATTGATTGATGTTCATAGTTATTAATTTAGACACTGTGATCTTTCTATATATGTACAGTATCGGAGAAGAGTGCATGAGATGTGAATCAATGAATATATATATATATATATATATATATATATATATATATATATATATATATATATGCTGGCTGGAAGAACGATTTTTCCGATTCCCAAATCCACAAGTCTATTAAACTCCAGCAAACCCGAGCTCTTCACCCTAGACCCCCGAAGGACGAACTTGAACGACAAAAAGCTTTCCTTCCATATATTCATGGTGTTACTGATAAAATAAGTCGAATTCTGACACGACATGACATCAAAACCATTTTCACAGCTAACAACCAAATATCCACCTACCTTCGAACACCCAAAGACACAATCCCCAATGAAACCCAAGGAATATATGAAATACCATGCTCTAACTGTCCCAGAACATACATCGGCCAGACCAACCGACGAGTGTCCTGTAGAGCATATGAACACGAACTAGCAGTCCGTAATTCTGACACAAACTCAGCATTATTCCAACATCATCTAGAAACAGGCCACAAAATAGATTTCAAAAACACCAAAACCGTTGCCACAGCCAAAACCCTCCAAACCAGAATTACCCGTGAAGCCATTGAAATCGAAAAACGTCCCAACTGTCTCAATAAACGCGACGATTCTCAAAGACTCCCCAATACCTGGAAACCACTTTTGGTCCGACATACTTTTATTCACTCCGACTTGGGAACCAATCCGTTCGAACCTCCCATCGACCGTCCGATACCTGATCCTGCCATAACTACTAATGAACCCTTAAATCCCACCAACCTTCTATCCTCGATCTCCAGTGATGATAGCCAGCTAGTGAGACAACTCAGACCTAGACGCAAGGTCACTAAGTCTTGAAAATGGCTCCGAAATGGGAATCGAAACGTAGACAAGTAAATCTTTCCAGACGCGGATCAACCGGAAGTTCCAGCCAGCACATCTCTGACCGCGGAAGCCTAGCCGATCAAATATATATATATATATATATATATATATATATATAAGGCGGAAAGCTTTCGAGTGGTTCAAATGTTGTCGTCTTTAAAATTTGGAAAGACGGGCATATTTCACCTTCTTTGCAATATAAAACTCGTGATGCACATGTTTACTTGTCACATTATTTCTCCTACTTCGATCTATCCTTCCCACAAATGTTTTTATTTTCCATGATAATAACTTCATTTTTGAGGTTTTCCGACGTCCTAGTATGAAATTGGTGTGTAGTCAACCGAACAATCAACAAACAATACTATTCGATTTGAACAGTCCTCAAAATGAGCGGAATCTACTATTAATTTGTTTGTTTGTGAGTCCATTTTGAGGCTCTAATATCTTCCTTATGTGAGCACTCGGGCAGTGTTTGATAAGGAAAGATATAAAATGAATTAATCTTCACGCAGGCGTATGCCTCGACAAAATGTCTTCCATCATCATGAGAACACATCGATGATGCTTACATTTTGAAGAAGATCACCAATGTTTTGTAGACCGTAGATGTTCATTGCTGGTATCCCAGTCCACGCAGTATCAATTGTTCAATACCGTTTCAGTGCATGTCCTTCTTTGCTATATACAAGTGCAAACGATAAATTCTTCCTTCAACAAAATATATTCTCTCCTGAAAGCATGAGAATTTGAAGAGCAGTTTAGTAAATACTGTCATTGAAGCTGATAGCAACGTGTAGACAAATTTCATGGCTTTGACAATCTTCTATCAAAAACGAGAAAGTGCACTGAAAGTTGATTTGTAATATGCGTAGGATGATATGAAGGGGATATTTATACTGAAGAAGTGCCCATGTGAGTCTTGTTATGAATGGAAATTTTGAAACTCAAAAAAATCGCTAGAAAGTAGTCGAAGAATGATTCTTTGAGATGAGAATTTGGTGTGGAAATATGCATATAGTTAACGAAGTTGATATTTTCCGAACGATAATTCAGTTGAACAAACTCTAGGAAGATCTCAGCATACTAGTCTGGATTCCCCTCGGAATGCATATTTCATTATACTGAACAAATTTGAACAGGCTTCATTTACAGTGAAGTTCTACACACGGAATTAGTAGGAGGTATGACAAATGGAATGTTACCATAGTTCAACTATGCATGGAATAGAATATTACATTCCTAGCTGGGATGTGCATCATTTTCTCCTAGAGAGTATTGTTTACAGGGGCTGCAGGCGGAACTTTTGTTCCTGCCAGAGTTTTCAATATCATTTCATCCGCAAACGCCCGAAAAGATATTATATAATGAATAAAAATAAATATTTGCAGAGTTGATTTCAATATATTTCATGTTCTGAGTCGGCATTACAAATGGATGAATAACATCAAGCTCTTGACTAATAACATTGTCATTCTTTTTGATGTCATCAGTCTACGTGGATGTTAGAGAGAACGATTTGGTTTCAATGAATGATTATGTCCTGCCAATCATATCGCATTAATCTCAATTATGTTTCACGGATGTATATAAACGAGCCTTCATAGGATAACATAATAAGATTACTGATTTATTGGCGGCATATTCGATGAATAAGATAGATCGACGTCAAGAAGGGTAAGACTGTGGCTGATGAACCGGTAACGTTTCATTTCGACTGATGTGTGGTCGTAGTTATCGATATCCATATTCTTGAATCATTCAGTAGAAATGGATTCCAAGAAATGTTTCCGAATAGCTCACAGTCTCTGATGGATATTTAAAATTGCTTCACAATTCCTTGGAGCACTTTGAATTAGGAGGATTATCTACTTAAAATTTGCATGAGATTGTGCTGAAAATTCATCTATTTCCTGCATACACAATACTGTTCCCTAGAATGTATGTAGTATGTATGATCGACTCTTTCAGGATTACTTTAACAGATTGCTTCAAATGACTCCCGGTGTCGACGATTCCATCCAAAATGTGGATGGTTCCAGCAGGTGTCCGGAAAAACGATAATCTTGTTTTCCATGGGAATAACTAATCGACCAGCAGAGCGTAATCCCATTTTAATGAGTGGTGCGTGCTTATATTTTGAAGCGTTTTGTTGGGAGGAACTCGTGCCAAGTTCCTATATGGTGATACTGCCTTTTTCGATGCGGTGTGCATCATTTCTTCATTTGCAGATATAAAAAATTAATTCGAGGATAACGATGAATGTTTCGAGATTTATTTTTGGATTGTTATTCAATTATAGGCAGATTAATGTGGATATCCTATAAAAAATTTGAAAGCAAGACTTTTTTGACCTAGTTTCACAGCGATTATTTGCCTCAGACCTTTTCAAACGATCAGACTTATCAAAATAAACCTGGATTTTTGGCTCACTTTTCATGTACTACAAAGGAAACATCAAAAATAGACTATACAGATTGTTCATCTTGCTGAGCTGAATATCCAAGTAGTTATTGTTTCAATATTTGTAAAGGCGGTGAAAATATTCTGAAATCCATTTTCTGGATTTTCTTCCTTTAAATGAAATCGAAAGAATTTTAAGTTCTTATAATATCTGTTCTCTGGGCAAATTGATATATTTAACCCGATACTTTACTGCAAAATTGAGAACATGCAAATTTGAGTGACTAATAAAACTTCCCAGTTCAACCTCTCATTTCAAAAGGGGCATCCACTATTGATCATCTCAAAAGTAATTTCCTGATATATTTATATAATGAATTGAGTTATTCATTACCTATCCTCAAATGTAGTAGTATCAGCAGATGTAAACTAGAATATAATCATTTCGAATACTATAGCAGGAAACGAAATTTATTTTTAATGTAATCGAAAAAGCAAACTATTGAAATTTTATTTATGTAGGTATTCAAGGAGAACGATGGACAGTTTCGCTCGACAATCACTTTTTCTGGTGTCCATTTATGTATATATATATATATATATATATATATATATGGTCTCGGTAGTGTAGTGGTTAGCATATCTGCCTATCAAGCGGAAGGCCGGGGTTCGAATCCTCGCCGGCCCACCATGCTGGGTAATCGCACGTTAAAAAGTAAGGCCTCGTTGACCCATTGCTCGCACAAGTTTTGACTTCTGAGGGTTGACGTTCGTCAGCTGGTTAACGAAAACGAACAATATATATATATATATATATATATTGCGATCAAAAAAAATTAAGAAAAATCTTACAGAATATCAAATTTCCAAAATCTTCTTGAAATTTCACGTTTGAGTTAGCTTCATCTATATCATTGAAATTATTCAGTACGATCATTTACGTTCTGAAAAAAACATTAAACTGGACGGTTATTTTTGGGGTATCTGGGCTTTCGGAGAATGAATTACGTTTATATCTTCATGTTAATGAAACCATTCAATAATATGGTGTATGCTCCAGTATTCCCTGATTAACCGCCAAAATTACTGACACGGAAAATGAGCTGAAATTATGCAGCTCACACAAGTATAGGACGGTTATATTTTCTTTCCATTTCATATGATATCCAAACAAGAAATTTTCAATGCATTTAATCATTGATGAAGAAGGGAATACAGATAGAAATCTATAAAAAAAAAGTTCCGTCGAGTCAAAAGATGGTAGGTACAGCTTATCCATCTTGGCACAGAACTAATGACGTATATGCCCAGCAATCTCTGTGAAGTAAAGTATAAGAGAAAAACACCCTCAATATATTTTTATTCCGTTGAAATTCATTCCTAGTATGTGTTTTTTCTTTCGTCATGTTCTGAACTGGTGGGGAACTGGAAAAGTAGCTGGGTTTGTGCCAGGATGGAATGGATACGCTGTAAATCAGATAAATCGTAACTCCATCACGAAAAAACAGAAATGAAATATGAAAAATTCAGAAGATTCGTGGATGAATCTTCTCATGACAATTCAAGATAGTCACATATGATATGCTCTACGCTTCCATATTCCTGTTCATAGATCTTGCAAAGAGCTGAGTCTGTTATGACTCCTCTGAAAAGATCTTATAACGGACAGTGTCCTGTCACAACATATACAATTTCCTCTATTCAGGTATTCATTTACATGTATTTCAACAGCATTTTTCTCCGCTAGAAAATCGGCAGCGCAAATACCTCAGAGTGACAGTGTTATTCTAATAGGGGTTCAATCAGGATATGGTGGCCTTCTAATGCTAGCATTGGTGTGATGAGTGCCAGTCGATTGCAATTTGTATTAGATATCACGCTTGAATGCAAAATTATCTGGTCATTTTCATGCACGAATGAAAATTCAATGAAATATTTCACGAATGAAAAAATTTACAAGGAAATGTAATTTTTTGTTCATTTATACTTTCCTCTATAGATTGTATGGAGTACTCACCTGAACGCGAAATGTTTCTTTATTTTGGAAGTCTATCCAACATTCATTTGTGTTGTTTACTGACGTCTAGCAATATGGTTTCAAATGTGTTGTTATATCTACCTAACCCTTTCATTACATGTCAGGCATCCTTGATGAGCCAGAAAGGCAAACAGCAGAATAGACAAAAACTTTCTCCCATGAATAATAGAAGAGCACTCGTTATCTACGTTGTCCGAGGTCGAAAGTGGAGCACATCCAGACAACACGCACCGACACTAAATCCTGCTCGAGATAGCGCAGAGCGCAAACAAATTGCAACGGAACGGACGGAGTACGTGGCAATGAAAAGACTACCTTCAACAATTTGTTGCGAGTGGAAGTCCACTAATAGACCAATAAAATCCAATAAAGTCGGCAGCAAACGGAATTACGACGCGAAAGAGACGGTCACTGAGAGACGGACTTGCGAATGAGGGATACACGCTAATCGGGTTATGAAGGCAATCTAGCCGGGGCGGGCTGGATGAGAGTGTATGGAACGAAAATGTATCGGTGATTCGAGTCTATCGTGGACCGATGAAGAGTTGTAGCGGAAGTGGATAGCCGTGCCTACTTATCGTCGCCCTAGGCGAATGGGGGTTCGTTCGAATGTTTTTCGAGGGGGTGGATATGGCGTGAAACCTAGTTTTCGGTTTTCTCTCTCCTGAATAGAAAGAGGTTCGAATTAACATATTATCTGTTTTTAGGGAAAATTGGTGTATTTGCCCCGATACGTAACTGCTATATTATAAAAAGCAAAATTGATTGACTATTTTCACTAATTCATTAACACTTCCATTTCGACACAATCCACTTCGAATGGAATTGTTCTAGTTGAACTTATTTTTTCACAAGAGGTACCTAGAGTATCTAGAGGCACACCACTCGAATGGTTTAGTAGTTATCTTACTGGGAGACTATTAAGAATATGGCTTATTCTATTATTATTATATGGCTAGGGTTTTATTAATACAGGTGTTCCACTAGGTTCCATTTTGGGAGCACTGCTATTCGTTATGTACATTAATTACTCACCACAGAATATCACCAAGGCCGCTACAACAATGTTTGCAGATGACACTTTATTTTTAATTGATGGAACCAGTCTACAGGAGTCCATTGAGGATCTAACTTCGACTTCAGTTCAAATGAATAACTGGTGTGGGGTAAATAATATAGGACTAAACTTTTCCGAAACCCATTTCGTTGACTTCTGTCAGAGGCCCTCTGCTACATGTATAAATTGGAAACAGCATATCCTACAACTCAACAGAAAACTAAATAGTACCTGTTTTGCTCTTAGAACTCTGAACGGTTACGGTATGAATATAGATACCCTGAAAATTGTAAATTTTGCAAATTTTCACTCACATATGTCCTATGAAATTGCCTTCTGGGAAAATTCCGTGAAGTGGAATTCAGTATTTATGCTCCAAAAAAGGGCCATCGGAATTATTTCAGATATATTTAGGAGGGATTCATGTCGTTAACAATTCTTGCAGATGGAAATCTCAACATTACCTTCTATTTACATTTTTAAGATACTATGTTTCGCTCACAAAAACCACTCAATGTTCACTTTCAGCTCTTCCTCCACCCGCCAATACAACAAATTGATAATACTTCCTCAACACAATACGTCTTTACTTGAAAAAAAGTGTATTATAATAGTTGTGCTAGATTATACAATAAAAATCCTGCTGAACTTAATGTTATGCAATTGAATAAATTCAAATACTCAATTGGAAAATTCCTGCTGGAAAAAATATACCATTCTGTACATGATTTTCTCAGTGAAACGATGTGAACTGTTCCTATGTTGTTATATTTACTATGTGTAGTACTTATTTTTATCTCAACTTGTTAGTGATCTGTGAATAAGTTTAGTCTGTAGAGGTGACAAGTTGATTTTGTGAATTACTTTTGTATTCGTTTCAATTTATTTATACTTTTTATACTGCTGTACATTTTCCTACAACACTACTGTTTTCCGGAAGTAAATGTCTATCAATCTAACATTGGTCCATATGCAATGAGCAATTAGCGATGTCTTCATTCCAGTTCAACAGAATGCAAGTAGCCTATTTGAGTTTCCTTTTTTCGACCATGTCTTTACCATCCCCTGATAATATGTGTTTAGCTAATTTCAAATCAGAAAACACGATCAGATCCCTATTGAGTTAAAAATAACCCTCAAACACGGAATAGAATTCAGAATATTGTGTTCATATAATCCTAAGTGTATGAGGTATTGTCATTATTGGCAGAACAGGAGGAGACAAGAAATAGATTAGACGAAATTATCTGAATACTTATCAAAGAATGGTACACATATGGTCGATTGGAATAATATCAATTTACCTATGAGAGAACAAAATGGACCGCAAAGGGAACTGAAAGGGTCTACTTGCATTTTGCTGGGCGGAAATGAATAGATTGATACTTGCTCATTGAATATAATCCAAGAAGCTTCCTGATTTTATACTCGCCAAATCTCTCCTGAAGAGAGTCTATCCATTCTCTGCTTGAAATTGAAAATCACCTGTCTATGGAAATAATACACCACAATGACGACAATATGCAGAAAATAAATACCACAAATGAAACAGAAAAATATTATATCTAGATATCTTACCAATCCAATGAATTATTTTCTCTCGGATAGTCCTATAGGTTGCCTGTTTCCTGAATACTTCTCTTTTCTTGCCTCTTACGATAATTTTTTCGTTGAATCTCTCTCGAGAAAGACGGAAGTCACTCCAAGCTATACTTAAAGCTGACTGATGATTTTTCGTTTTTCGAAATATTATCCTTTTGTTGTTTGCTGTTAGGAATGTTACGGATGTCCTAATACACTATCACTTTTTCTTCCATCACATGAAGGTTAATAATATATTTTCCTACAAGCGTGCGTGATTCACCCTCTACCCGCACGCAATTCAGTTTGGAAAGTGTCATTTTTCCACACTAGTGCGGGAAAAGTTTTCCCACACTAATGCGGGAAATTTTTTCCCACACTAGTGCGGAAAAAACATTAACATGATATCCTCGTAAAATATAAGTGGTGGGTGACAAAATATGAAAGTTCAAGCTTTTTTGTCGCAATACTAAGTGAGTTTGTTCAAAATCATCCATCATCTTGCACTATTTATTGAAAAAATGAACAAATATTGATAAACGAAAATGTATTGTTATGAAAATCACCCTATACCTTTGATTGATCTGCAGCGGGATTCTCATCTCTCGACTCGACAGCTGTCGTATCGACAAAATGAAATTTGCGATTCTCATCTTTCATATCGAGAAGTGAGTATCGACTACAAATGTCATTCTCACTCGTCATCTAATGAGCTATCGAGAAGTCAATTTCGTGAGGTGTTGACTAGGTATTTGTGGTAGTTTTTGAAAAAGAACAAGAAGAACACATGCAAATAAGAAACGGAAAATGAAATCTTTCCATGAAAGCTTCCTTGAGTTCATTTTTTCCCTTCTTGTTCTTGGAATTCTCATTTTATTGGGGCAGATATGCTCTTCGATTGCATTAGTAATTTCATGTATATATTTATAACAATTATTTTTTGAGTTCAGAATAACTATAGACGAAAAGACATCCCTACCGATGTACACTTTTCTGGCTTACTCCCAGGTTGAGATCTTCAACAACTTCCCTTTAATAGCAACCAGTCGCATAAAAGCGCAAAGCTACCAGAGTTTTTTGTTCTAGACTGACATATCAGACTCTATACCTAGGTCAAACATAATTTGTTCTACGAACCCTACTTTTCGCCTAGGTTCGGTTTATTCTGAATAGTTCCTGAAAACGGGCCTCTCGAATTTCAACGACACTGAATTCTCGCCAAATTCGTCGTCGACGATTTCCAAATAGTAAAATTTTCTGTCGACGTCTGATTTCATTGACAATTGGCAACATACGCAATATCTTTTTTATTATTTTTGTTAATATATTAATATTTTCCATTCAGGACTCAACGGAAAAAACTCAAATGATACGTTAGAATGACATGGGTGGCATAACAAATGTTTCATTATTAGAAAGGAAGATGTCGTCTGCTAAGACATACGTAACCTTTCGACTAGTTATTCGACATGTGATGAGAATCATTCCACTCTCTATGTCGAGAAGGCTGTCGAAAAATGACAGCCGGTCGATACATATCGAGTCGAGAAATAAGAATCCCGCTGCTGATAACGAGTAGGTAACAATTGATGTTGTCATGCCGATCAATACACAAATTTGTTTGTAATTGTCAGAGTGACAGACAAAGCGTTACTTATATAAAATTTTCGATTCAGTGAAATTGCCACAATGGATTATTCATCTGATGAAGAACTTCCACAAGAAATCGTGCAAGCAGCTACAGATGCGAACTTAGAGTTATTGCCAACGAAATCTAAACAAAGGTATGAAAAGCAATACACGAGTTTTATTGAATGGTGCAACAATAAAAAAGTGAAAACACAAAATAAAGAAGAAGTATTCTTGGCTTATTTTCTAGAAATCGTGGTCTCGGTAGTGTAGTGGTTAGCATATCTGCCTATCAAGCGGAAGGCCGGGGTTCGAATCCTTGCCGGGCCACCGTGCTGGGTAACGGCACGTTGAAAGGTAAGGCCTCGTTGATCCATTGCTCGCACAAGTTTCGACTTCTGAGGGTTGACGTTCGTCAGCTGGTTCACGAAAACGAACAACAATTCAGAAATGTCTAAAAAATGGAAGCCGAACACTTCATGGGCAAGATATTCAATGTTGAAAAGTGTATTCAAAGTAAAGCAAAATTTGGATAGTAGCAAATTTTACAAAATAATTGCATTCATTAAAAGACAGAATGTCGGTTTCCGACCGAAAAAGGCCAAAATCTTCACTCAAGAAGACATTTAAAAGTTTATGACTGAAGCACCCGATGACATATACCTCATGATTGAGTTAGTAGCAATTTTTGGATTAGCTGGTGCTTGCAGACGAGAAGAGCTGACAAAACTCACCATTGACGACATAGACGACAAAGAAAACCTGATAATTGTTAATATCAAGGATTCCAAAAATCATTCCTCTAGATCCCTCGTGATCTCTGAAGAAGCAAATGATGGTTATTTTTTGAACGTATACAGAAATTATGTACATATACGTCCAAAAGAGACTCCTCACCGTCGTTTATTCTTGTATTACAAAAGTGGAAAATGTACTGTGCAATGTGTAGGAATCAATACCATAGGAAAGATACCCTCCGAAATAGCAGTATATCTGCGCCTTCAAAATCCAGAGCTGTACACTGGTCACAGCTTCAGGCGTTCCTCAGCCACTTTACTTGCTGACTGTGGTGTGGGTATAACTAATATCAAACGCCTAGGAGGATGGAAATCGACTTCAGTTGCAGAGGGGTATTTAGAAGACTCCACCTTCTTCAGGAAATCAGCCATCTTCAAACAATATGCTGGCTTCCGCTATAAATTCACATAATGCATCAAATTGTACATTTACAATAAATATTACGAATAATTAGTGGACAGAAAATGTTACTCTTGTTAGTTGTTTCCATTTGCATGAATAAATAATTGAAAAAATGAATTTGTTTCCTACGCTTGTAGAAAAAGTAACGGCAGTCGCGTGCGGGAAAGAATCACTTTCCGCACTTGTTAGGAAAATTACTATTACATACTGGTGTTTTTCCACTATTCTTTTCTTTGTGGCTTTGGGATTCATAATGCCTCCCCTTAAAAACTGCCATCTGAGACGACCGCCTCATCTGCCTTACCCCTAGCGCCTACCCTGGTTTCTGTAGTCTGGTTTATTCTTTTAATTTTCGCAAGAGTTAATGTAACTGCCAGAAACATTAAGAAACCACTCTATCGTTTTGTTCCTATTGGGAAAGTACCAGAGTAATTCAATTTCCGCAACGAAATCGAAACATTTCGTGATGGAAAGCTCGCGTTACAACTCGGCTGCTTTTTGTTCCCTAAGAGCCCCTAAAGAGGCGGCGTTCGTAAGCTCCCATTCAATACGGCATTCAGAAATAAATCCGTCATCGCATGACCATAAATCCGCAAAAACGAATCGAGTTAATGTTTTTGTACGCCCCCGCTGACACCCATTATGGGCCGGCAACAGATTTCGCGCCGAGAGAACGATCCGATCGTAGATCAAAACATCAAGATATCCGCTACCCCTCTTCACGCACCAGAATAACAAGAGGGTGGAGGCTTGTTATCGTTGCTGTTGGTTTGGGTTCGTGCCAATTGCTCGGGATATGTTTTTCTGTCTGTGCTGATGTCGGGGAAGATGGAAAAAGGTATCAAATATATTTTCCTACAAACGCTAGTAAAAGTATAATTTTTGACGCATACTATCAGTATCCAAAATGTCATTTTATGACACTGGTGTTGAAAGTGAATCATTTTTAGCACTAGTGCTAAAAGTGATTCATTTGTAGAGAAAATATAAAACCATGATTCAAAATGAAATGTTCATTCAATCAAAGTAAAGCAAAATTTGGATAGTAGCAAATTTTACAAAATAATTGCATTCATTAAAAGACAGAATGTCGGTTTCCGACCGAAAAAGGCCAAAATCTTCACTCAAGAAGACATTTAAAAGTTTATGACTGAAGCACCCGATGACATATACCTCATGATTGAGTTAGTAG
Source organism: Zygogramma bicolorata (assembly GCA_032362365.1). Taxonomy (NCBI): domain Eukaryota; kingdom Metazoa; phylum Arthropoda; class Insecta; order Coleoptera; family Chrysomelidae; genus Zygogramma; species Zygogramma bicolorata. The sequence continues at coordinate 172,930 of JAVJAQ010002665.1, read as the reverse complement.
CAATTTTTGGATTAGCTGGTGCTTGCAGACGAGAAGAGCTGACAAAACTCACCATTGACGACATAGACGACAAAGAAAACCTGATAATTGTTAATATCAAGGATTCCAAAAATCATTCCTCTAGATCCCTCGTGATCTCTGAAGAAGCAAATGATGGTTATTTTTTGAACGTATACAGAAATTATGTACATATACGTCCAAAAGAGACTCCTCACCGTCGTTTATTCTTGTATTACAAAAGTGGAAAATGTACTGTGCAATGTGTAGGAATCAATACCATAGGAAAGATACCCTCCGAAATAGCAGTATATCTGCGCCTTCAAAATCCAGAGCTGTACACTGGTCACAGCTTCAGGCGTTCCTCAGCCACTTTACTTGCTGACTGTGGTGTGGGTATAACTAATATCAAACGCCTAGGAGGATGGAAATCGACTTCAGTTGCAGAGGGGTATTTAGAAGACTCCACCTTCTTCAGGAAATCAGCCATCTTCAAACAATATGCTGGCTTCCGCTATAAATTCACATAATGCATCAAATTGTACATTTACAATAAATATTACGAATAATTAGTGGACAGAAAATGTTACTCTTGTTAGTTGTTTCCATTTGCATGAATAAATAATTGAAAAAATGAATTTGTTTCCTACGCTTGTAGAAAAAGTAACGGCAGTCGCGTGCGGGAAAGAATCACTTTCCGCACTTGTTAGGAAAATTACTATTACATACTGGTGTTTTTCCACTATTCTTTTCTTTGTGGCTTTGGGATTCATAATGCCTCCCCTTAAAAACTGCCATCTGAGACGACCGCCTCATCTGCCTTACCCCTAGCGCCTACCCTGGTTTCTGTAGTCTGGTTTATTCTTTTAATTTTCGCAAGAGTTAATGTAACTGCCAGAAACATTAAGAAACCACTCTATCGTTTTGTTCCTATTGGGAAAGTACCAGAGTAATTCAATTTCCGCAACGAAATCGAAACATTTCGTGATGGAAAGCTCGCGTTACAACTCGGCTGCTTTTTGTTCCCTAAGAGCCCCTAAAGAGGCGGCGTTCGTAAGCTCCCATTCAATACGGCATTCAGAAATAAATCCGTCATCGCATGACCATAAATCCGCAAAAACGAATCGAGTTAATGTTTTTGTACGCCCCCGCTGACACCCATTATGGGCCGGCAACAGATTTCGCGCCGAGAGAACGATCCGATCGTAGATCAAAACATCAAGATATCCGCTACCCCTCTTCACGCACCAGAATAACAAGAGGGTGGAGGCTTGTTATCGTTGCTGTTGGTTTGGGTTCGTGCCAATTGCTCGGGATATGTTTTTCTGTCTGTGCTGATGTCGGGGAAGATGGAAAAAGGTATCAAATATATTTTCCTACAAACGCTAGTAAAAGTATAATTTTTGACGCATACTATCAGTATCCAAAATGTCATTTTATGACACTGGTGTTGAAAGTGAATCATTTTTAGCACTAGTGCTAAAAGTGATTCATTTGTAGAGAAAATATAAAACCATGATTCAAAATGAAATGTTCATTCAATCAAACGTACAATGAGTGAAACTACAATTATGATAAGAAACACCAAGGCCTTGAAAAAAAAGCCATAAGCGTGTAATATCTGCTTATGTCCTGATTATTCATGTTCATCATCGACTTCAACAAAGAGTAATTCGATCAAAACGTTGACGATTTCCATATTTTGGACTCTTGTTCAAAGTATGCGAGAATCACTTTTCCACTGGCCCCCTTGCCACTGACATTTTTCTGATCACACCATTTCAAGAAACGATCGTATAAAAACTCGTACTGTCGCTTTGACTTAGGAAATAATTCAAAAGCAGCTTCATTGGCAGCTTCTTCAATTTCCGGCGGTAGTCATTCATTTTCTGGATCACTTTCCACCAAGAAACGAAGAATTGAGAAAGAATAATTCGTGATTTATTGACGTTAGTTGTCACTTTTAGCACTAGTGCTAAAAATGATTATGTATTGAGAATTGTATTTGAACTTCGTTTTTCATTAAAAAATATCTTCTTTCATATTGGTAACGGTTGAATTTCCTAGAGGTGTATCTCGAGTTTGGTAACTTGTTTCAAATGGTTCGCAGTCCAGCCAGCTTCGGGAACCACTGAGTCTGATTTTTTTTGACGAAAGCATTAACATTGTAACGGTGCTCAAGTTATTTGACCGGGATTTCTATGAATCTTGTCTATCAGTTAATTGACAAAGGTATCACTGTTTTCTGTGCCATTGTCACTGACAATAGGTTTGTACAGCCATTGACTGTAATATATTTGTTAATATCATCAAGTATTGGTCAGTTCAATTCAATCAGTTGATTGACATTTCGGTGACATTCAGTCTCATGAAAGCCAAATCTTACCATCGATATAATGATTTATTGAAATCAAAAAAAGAAAAAGTGTAGAACTTATATGAAAGAAGTGAAATACACAGAGAAGCAAACGCCATCTGTTGATAGGTACGTATGCAATATATAGTATGTAACCAACTCTTATATGATATTTTGAATAAGTAAGGTTGCAATGCGCTGGTAGCTCCTTGGTTTGGTGGCTGGGTGGGGGTTCAAACTTTTGATAATTTCGATTGTGGCAATTATTTCACTGGGCGCCACTCAATTTTGATTGGGTAAAAATTAAGAAAACAAATTTCTTAAGGGTGAATAATGAATATAATGATTGCTCAACCTTGCTGTTTGAATACACAGTGCATTACATTTTGGTGACTTCGACACCTCTCATAGCTATGGTCGGTTTCGACATCACTTATAAGAGTGAAAAGACGAACTGGGGAATAGAATGAAAAACGAAAAATAATACGAAATGTCAATTTGTAACTGCAAAACCTCTGACGACTCGGGGGAAACTGGCAATAAAATGAAGCTCTCGTGGACTTGCGTAACGAACGGTGTTGAACTGAATGAAACCCAAAAAGGAAAATAAAAGGGTAGATCTGACCTGGAAGTTCTGAGGGTTCTTTTCAAATCAAAAATGTCCTAGATGTTAGTGGTTGGTTTCTGTCGTAAGAGCATTCCTTTATCGAGTCGTTTTCGACAGTAAACGACATTGGCTCCTCAATGGTCTGATATCCTCGAGAAAAGTTCCTTTCCTGCCTTATAAATTTGAACAGGGTATTTTCCTATAATGGCGGCCTCCTAAATCAAATATTCAAACTGGGCCGTTTGATCTGAAATGTTATGCCCGTTAGCAACTCATATACTAAACCAAAACTTGAACAAATTATGCATTGAAATAAACATACCTTCTCTTTGAGAAAGGCCCTTTTCAGATTCAAATATTTCGACAAATTTCTGCACTCAGGCTTGACGGAAAGTCTCATTCATTTTCGCTTTTCATTTGAGCGAATCCAACTTCGCTTCGAATTCTATTTTGAAAAAACGATTCAAACGTAAAACTGGCCTATGCGCATATCGTCACACCTGTTTTCGTCGGTTAGTTTCTTAGAGGAACCGAAAGTCCCCAGAACTGTGAATAATTCGCTTATGGCGTTTGTTGAATACCGGGTGTCCTACAAAAGTGTCGAGAGCTACTTCGTCACCAAAAGTCATTATGACTGTTACAAGTATAGTATAGGTACGTATATCATCAGAAAGAAAAAAAACACCATCTGAAACCTCTATATTTCTTCGGTAGTTTTCTGGGTATTGTAGCCTACCACAATCTGAAAAAATAAGAATTAATATTTGACAAATGTGAATTACCAAGATTGCCTACAAGTGATATTGGGATTTGTACAGGAATTTGCGTATCAGTTTCGAGAACGGAAGCGGATTTAGTTTCCGAAACGTTAACGATAAGTATTTTCATATATATATTAGTTATCATTATTTTTTTGATAGGCAAAATTTGAGTTATACGAGAAGTTGGCGACTAATTGGACTTGTTCTATCTATAAAGAACTGTTTTTCAATAGACGCAGCAACTTTTCGGGGTAGATTGAAAATCTGCCCTTCTACACTTGTATAGATTCAAATATCAATTCTAATTTTTTTCAAAATCTGGTAGGTTACAATACACAGAAAACTACGGAACAAATATCGATCCACCACAAAATAATGACTGTCAAACGGTACTATATTTCGTTGCTTATATGGCTCGACCGACACTCATTCACATAGAACTCATTTTTTTTATTAATCTCACCCAATATTACTCAATTCCGGTGATCTCATTACTTTCTATTCCCAGAGTTAAATTTTTTCCAGCACTCTTACCGATTTCATTACCCACTCGTACGTCACCCGTAATCATATTTTCATTTCAACACAGTTTTCAATATGTATGGTAACAAAAACATCAAAAAGGAAAGATATTCGCTATATAACACGATCTTCTTCATGGATGAATATCGCTCGAAACATCCAGTATGCTGTTATTACACAATCGTTCGACCTCGCTGCATATTATCATTATAACGTGTTCACCGGTCTTTACTAGTATTACTCCAGTCTATGACGGTAAAAAAAGTTCAAACTGTGTATTTATTCCATACAGCACCGATTCGTATGAAAATTTGGCTATAGGTACTTCCCCTCTATTTCAAAATCTACCCTGTGCCGAGGGTTGCTTCTTTGGAGGGGGGGTAAAAACCACCCCTATTCGAAAAAAAAATATCAAAATTTTATATTGGAGCATGTAATGAACTGAAATCATATTCATATCAGTAAAATCAATAAATTGATGATTCTCAATATAATTTATGGTTCAGTAATCAGTGTCAGCCCTCAACACCTCCAGCTTATGACAGAATATCATCAGAAAATAATAGTTAACATGTTATTTGGCAGTTATTCAACTTATTCAGTATCTAATTACATTCAATTCGAGATTTAGCTTCTATTTACTTCAAAGTTGAGGTTGTGCCTGGGGTTGGTTTTCATTCATCAGAGGTGAAAACTACCCCTATTCGAAAAAATATACAAAATACTAGTTTTGAGCGTGCAGTCATGTGTAAAAATGTTGAAATGACCTTGATAGACAATTTCTGATCTATCAAACAGTTTAGACCCCTTAAAACCACCCTTATGATAGTTTTCATCAAAAAATTATATCGAAATTGTTATTGAGTAACCTGGAAAATTCAGATTGAGACTCTACGTTGGAGTTACCTCTGTACTCGGGGCTGCTTTTGATTTTTTAAGGGTGAAAACTACCCCATTAAAGAAAGTTAAGTCTAGATTTGGATGTGTGATCGATTGAAATCATCTTCAAATGTATTTGAAATATTTTTCAACAGAAAAAAGCTGAAACTTTTCCAATAATTATGAATATTATCCAGAATAGTACCTAATGTAGCTTTAATCTGGAAAAACTGATGAATTAAGGGGCATGTCACATTGACAATTGACATTGAAACCATCTACCTTGATCGGTAGTAATTTTCGAAGGAAACTATCCAATCGAAATTTAAGTTAGTAGGGAGGGGATAGTAACGATTTTACTGGGCTCATTAATTGAAATAATACGCCCAACAACACTAGACAACTTCTTATTATCTCCACTTCAGAATACAAATACAAACTCTAATTTCTACATTTTTTTTTTGTTTTTTTCACATAACTCGCTTAGTCTTTAAGAAATCAAATCCACCAAAAAAGTATTTTGTAGCTTTCTTCAAGAACTATAAGCTCATTCACATGCTTTTTTGTTTCAGCTAATATTTTTGAAAAGTTTCATGCTGAAAGGGCTCAAAAAAGGTACTTTGCGCGAACCCTCACAATATTTAACTGGCCATATCTTACTCTATTTTCATCCTGCAGAAAAACATGGAAAAGCAATATTTTCAGAGAAGAATAACCTTCAATTTTGTACTTTACTTTAATTTTACATGTGATCAATACTTTTCGAGTTATTTCGAAGGAATGGTGGTTTTTCGCTGAATTACGTATATGATTTTTTCTCTTCAATCTAAATTTTTTCCAAAACTACATACTTTTATTTGATGAAAAACTCAGAACTCATTATAAGGACATGAATGAAGTGAATTGTGGAGTAAACACGTTTTTTTTTCAAAGGGGGAGGAAGAGAGCATGAGTTGCTCACAATTTTTTTTTCAACGAAAAATAGGATTCAACATAATTTCCTTCATACCTCGGTCGGTTTTGATGCTAGGAACTTTTTCAAATAACAAAAATGAATGATTTTTGGAGTACTTCTAAAAAGGTCCATTGAGTTCTTCCCGAAAAATGCATTGGTTTTTGGTTATTGTACGTAGAAACTTTCCATTTTGGCGTTTGACAATACCAATCAACTTTCAACAAGCAATTATTCAGTTTGAAGTGGGTTTGCATACACCACAAATAAACGATCGACTTTGTTTTTTCAAAGGCAATAATTTTGCTCTCAACAGGTTTTTCGATTAGATTAATTTTTCCAGTTATTCGCGAAACAGTATCTGAAAACGTGTTTTTTTTTGCCTGAAAACCGACAATTTCACTCGCGAATAAGTCGAAAAGTATTGCTTTTCAGAAAAAACTTCATCGAACAAAAAGTACTAAGAATTAGTCAATCTATTGATTTCCGCACTTATTTCCAATGAAAAAAAATTTCACTCCCGAGAAGGGGTGGTATCCACCCCCAGGAAGGAAGCAACCCTCGGCACACGGAAGATTTTGAAAAAGAGGGTATGTAGATCCTGAATCCAAATTTTCATGCTAATCGGTGCTGTATGGGATAAATACACGGGAAAATGGTAATAGACTGGACTATATCACAATTGCGATCCGTTTCATTTTCTCGGCCGGCCTTTCCTGGACCCTAATGGATAATAATGTACACACAACTCTGTGTACACGTTTGAGCAATGCATGTTGATTCTGATGCCGTCGGCAAGAAGTAATAAATATTCCGGAGCGCTCGCGATATTTCATGAATTGTGCAGTTTCGTAGAAGGGTTTCCAGCTGAAATACGCCTGTGGGAAAGATGTGTTCATCGGAAACAGTTGCAGCGCTCGCTAATTTGCAGTCTCAGTAATTAATTTTTGCTAGTGGAGTGGCTCAGAGCGTATCGGAAGTTTGATTCCGGAAGATGTTCTGAACTATAGAATATTCGAAAGAGAGGGAGGCGGATAGCTATTGCGGATGTTCATATTTGGAAATATCATTTATCTACACCCGTACTATTATAACACACAAATATGCTCATAACTTGTTTTATTCATTACGATACAGAATTTCATTACAATACAGATTATCACCCAATAGAAACCCATTATTTTTCAATCAAGCATGATGTGCAAGCTTCGCATTTTGACTTTTTCAAGTCGAAATTGGTAGGTATTCAAGTTTTGAAGAATTCAGTCGAATTTCGATAATCGTATGACAATGTCTTATAGCAGTGATATAGAAGAATTACCAGCGACTCCTTCAGAGATGTCTTAGACAAGAAAAAATACAATTGAAAGGATTAAATTTTGAATTTGACAAATGCAACATATATGTTTTTATTCTCTACTAATCCAAATGAGCTCTCATGGCCGAATGGTCAATGGTGCCGAGCATTATCAGAAACATCCGGGTTCAATTCATGACCTCGGCAGAGATTTATTTTTTCTTTCCTCTCTTCATTTCTCATTGTTGTATTTTCCGTGGTAACACCATTTATAATGAATTTGTACAATATTTCAAAGAAATACGACTGATTACCTACTATTATTGTGTTCAATATAAATACCTAATAATATAATATTTATAGTTCTTCTTGATTTATTGGGTGTAGATAAAATAGCGTATGCAACTCTCATGTGATGGTTATCGATACTCTCGCATAAACCATACGAAACTCACTTTCGTCTCGTTTCGTATCCCGGTTTATACTCATGTATTAATAACCATCATTACACGATCGTTGCATAATATACTATTATCTACACCCGTACTCTAATAATGTACTTATATGCCCAAAACCCGTTTTATGATGAAATCCATTACGATACAGATTTTTCATTACGATACAGATTTTCAACTAATAGAAACTCATTATTTTTCAATCAAGAATGATGTGCATGATCTGCATTTGACGTTTGTCCAGTCAAAATCGGTATAGGCATTGAATTTTTGAAGAATATAGCCAAACTTTGATAATCATAACAAAATGTCTGATACCAGCGATATGGAAGAATCACCTTCGACACCTTCACCGGCAGAAATACAGTTAGAATTATTGAATTTTTCATTTGACAAATGCATGATTTATTTCTTTATTTTTTCAATCAAATTTTTAGATCTCTCCGTAGGCGAGCGGTCTGAGACGCTGAGAATAAATTAGCTAGTTGGAAGAGCCATGGGTTCGATTCCGGCTTCGAGTAACCTTTTTATTTTTCAATTTTTGATCTTCTCTTCATTTCTCATCGTTTCATTTCTCGAAGTAATACCATTAATTACAAGTTCGTAGAATTTTGCGAAGAAATGCGTTTAATTAGTATTATTGTGTGCAATACAAATGTAAATATGATATTTGTAGTTCATCACTATTTATCGGGTGTAGATAAAAAAGCGTATGCAACTCTCATGTAATGGTTACATGATCGTTGCATAATATACTATTATCTACACCCGTACTCTAATAATGTACTTATATGCCCAAAACCCGTTTTATAATGAAATCCATTACGATACAGATTTTTCATTACGGTACGGATTTTCAACCTATAGAAACCCATTACTTTTCAATCAAGCATGATATGCATGCTCTGCATTGGACGTTTCTCAAGTCAAAATCGGTACAGGTATTGAATTTTTGAAGAATTCAGCCAAACTTCGAAAATCATAACAAAATGTCTGATACCATCGATATGGGAGAATCACCTTCGACACCTTCACCAGCAGAAATACAGTTAGAATGATTACATTTTTCATTTGACGAATGCATTATTTATTTCTTTATTTTTCTCAATTGAATTTTCCGAGCTCTCCGTAGCCGAGCGGTCTGAGGCGCTGAGATTATATTAGCAAGTTGAACTAGTTGGAAGAGACATGGGTTCGATTCCGGCCTCGAGTGATCTCTTTTCATTTAATTTCTGATCTTCTCTTCATTCCTCATTTCTCGAAGTAATACCATTAATTACAATTTTCTAGAATTTTCCAAAGGAATTCGTTTAATCAGTATCATTGTGTGCAATACGAATATGAATATAATATTTGTAGTTCTTCACTATTTATCGGGTGAAGATGAAATAGCGTATGCAACTCTCATGTAATGGTTATTATTACACTAGCATCAACCATACGAAACTCACCTTCGGCTAGTTTCGTATCCCGGTGGATGCTCGTGTATTAATAACCAGCTTTACATGATCGTTGCATAATATACTATCACCTAACAGCTGTCGAATTATTGGTTTGAAATAGTGGGAATGGAAAAACTATTATTTACAGTGAAGTTATGAAATATTTTTAACAGTCATTGTTCATTTGCTGACAACCACTCTATTCATGAAACTTCGTCATTGTCCTTAAAACGTGTATATTACCAAATAATAGCTACTCGTGTTCGTGATGTTTGTCCGGATAGTTGAACGAAAATCCTGGGAGTATTGAGATACTTTCATTACATTTCCATCCTCAAAATGATATCTATTCATCGTTAGAGATAGTGAATTTCATCCGGAACAAAAGTCAAACAAAAACATCAACAACAAAAACCTCTTCACCTAATACTCCAAGACGACGAAAGTTCAGACAAACCGAAATTCGAGGCATGTCCCTCTCAACTCTGCAAAAACCCATCGAAACTAACGATAAATACAATCGTCACTCGAACACGTCCCGCCGACTATAAGAATTCGGGTCACAACTCTCGAGTATTAAAGTCGAAGAGAGGCGCTTCTGACAAAAACCGAAATTGGAAACGCCAAAACTAAGTATCTTAGGTGCGGTTACGATTCCAACAATCACTCGCGAACTCCGAGCTGTTCTCTAACGAAATTTCCTCCGCTCAGAGACGATGCGGTGTACTCAATATGGATTATAGTCGGGCGATCGGTATAAACTGCATGAATACAAGGAAAGTTGGCGAAGTTTCTCGACCCTTTGTAACTTTTCGCTCGGATCCCACCTTCATTGAAAGCTCCGAACCGCCAGATCCGGCTCTAGTAGAGAAACGCTCCGCTGATCCGGGCTTGTGCGAGGCATAACCGCATCAAGAGGGCAGTGGGGAGCGTTTGGGGTTATCGGAAGGGGGGAACTATGTTGTCGACAGCTTAGGCTCAACTTGCTTGTGTTTTTACTTGTTGTTGATTTGTTTTGTTACGTTGAAGAGTGGACAGTCGCTTCCCAGGAAGAATAGGTTATGTAGTGACAGCTTTCCAACCTCTTGTGAGTGCTGGTTCATGTGGGAAAGACCATCTTTTTGAGAACTGACAGAGAATAAAACTCGTTCATATAAAAACTTGATTATTCATTTGGGAAAAATTGTTTCTTAACTAGAGTAGAGGCTGCTAGGTATATGAAGGGGTTCAGTGTCAAGGCTATGGAGTCACATCAAAGAGATCGAGCTAGACAATGAGCTTTCACAGCCAAGGAGCATCACAATAAATCTGTAAAGGTTGCAGTGAATCAGGCCAAGAGCCAGCTCCCCGTTAATCTGATCTAATATGATCTAACTCCGTCACTATAATGTTAATATTTTTGTTGACTCTACAATGTACGGCATATTTTCCTTTTTTAGGTTCACTTTTCTTGTTTTTTTGATTGTTAACCTACCATATACAAAAAAAAATATGATGACTTGATCCTCTGGGAATCTTATTATGTTTTTTGATCTGTTTAACAATTTTTCTTGTTTACATTTTTATTTTTTAAGTTTATTTCTGTGATAACTCCGTTCAATTTCTGTCATTATCACTTTTCTCCTGAATATTTTACTCTTCATGATATTTTCCTCGAAGTTTATTTTTTGTTTGTATTTCTGTGCTTCTGATATTCTCCTAATGAATGCAGGTGTTCCACAGGGTTCAGTTCTGGCGCCCACTTTGTTTCTGCTTCATATCAATGATTTGCTCGAGAAAACATCTTGTTCAATACATAGTTTTGCGGGCGACTCTATACCAGTTTCTCTTCCAGAGTCCCCATACCAGCTCGAAAAACAAAAATTCAAAGAAACATTCACGTCAATAAAATCAACGGAGACTTGGTAGGAATAATAGAATGGGGTAACATGAACTTGGTGGAATTTAATGCTACGAAAACCCAGGCATGTCTCTTCCCAAGAAAAGCCGATCTATCATCATCTAGTATTCAGATGTCAGGAGTAACTATTTCTACAAAGTCAAGTATCTCGATGCTAGGAATTACGATCAGTAATAATCTCTCGTGGGAAAATCATGTGAGATCGCTCGCTGAAATTGCTTCCCAGAAACTTGGATTTTCATTCCGTGCGAAGAGATTTTTCACTTCTCGTCAGCTTCTAATGATCTACAAGGCTCAAATACGACCTGTCTTGGAATACAGTCCTCATGTGTGGAGTTCGGCACCAAATAATTCATTGCGGCTTATCGATTCTATCTAGAGGAGGGCAATTCGTGGAACACCCTTGGCAATATCTACAGGGATGACTCGACGAGTACAGAATTCCCACTCCTTTGTTGTGAATTCGAAGACCTGTCGAACCTCTTCTACTCAGGGATCTTTCTTCAATAGAACAGATGAGCTTTGGAACTCTTTGCCGGAGGAGATTTTTCCTGAAGCTTACAAACTTCAAAAATTCAAAGTGAATGTAAATTCGTATCTCATCCAGAATAAAATCATAATTCAATCAAGTTTTTCTATCTAGGAAAGTTTATTGAGATATTTATTTTTCATTTCAGCTTATCTTTTGATGCCTGTTCGCTTATATTCATTTCAACTCCAACTTCTTCGTACTTAACTCAGGTTCCTATTTTTAGTTGGGAGTAGTGGTTGACTGGAGAACAAATTGTGGAAACCCTTCCCGAACTTTCGATTTTGCCGCATCTAAAGTTGTTAGAAATTCGAATGAACTCTGAGTATTACTATCAATAAAATTCAATATTTTGGCACTTTCAATTTCAATTTTGTTTTGTGACTCTTTCGCAGTTTTTCTCGCAATTTATTATCTTTCGAATCCTCCTCATCCATATTCATTGTTTCTCAACATTCGTTTTTTTCGCCAGCTTTCTCTTTCAATCATTTCCTCAGTTGTCAGTTGATGGTAACGGAGTCGTGGCTTCTTTTCACCTAATTCTTAAAAATCTTTTCCAGCTTCCTCTTTCATCCAGTACTTTTTTGGATGAAAAACAGTGAGAGTGTGGGGATCATCCTCACATACCTACATACCTACTTCGTCCTATTTAACATTTTCAAGAAGGTCTGTTTGGATATCATTATTATTTTTCCAAATTTGACATTGTTTCTTAATTTTGAATTTCTTTTTCAACCAGGCATTCACTCAATCGAATTTCAATATTTTTGTCTACATTCTTTCAATCTCAATTACCTGAGTGTTTCTGATGAGTGTCATCAAAGTAGGTTATTTAGACAATGTGGGGTCGAACCGATATATGAATATGTTTATAGCATCTAGAGTTATAACTGCGGAATCTGATGATGTGAGAGAATTTATGGTATACTTTGTTCAACCATCCTTTGCCGTTACGTCATACGTTGTCCAACTTTATCTCTCATTCATGAAATGGATGAGACGGAATTATGACGTCATCAACGTATGTCTCATTATTTAATGTCGATGTGAATTTTATTCGTCATTTTTGACAGTTCAGTTGTCATAGTTTGATTTGTCCAGTATTTTTGGTCATTTTCGCCTTTTTCAGTTAATTTTTCATTGTCAAAATGCCTTTCCGGTATAATGAGAAAAAGCAAGGCTTAATTTTGAAGTTGATTGACTACTTTTCAAGAGAAAGAGATGCTGGAGTGCCGCTTTTACCGTTAAATACAGTCTACAACGTATGTATCTACCTATGTTATGCAAAATATAAGTTTTTATTGGTTTGATTTTATTGAATTCTATAGCGTGTTGCTGATACTCTAGAAATATCTATTAGAACTGTTCAAAAACTAGCTACTAGTGGAATGGAAACAGATAAAGACTACAAAATCAAAGTTCATGACGGACATGTTTCTGCTCGAGGATCATCGATTTATATCATACATCAACATGCAATAAGAACACGAGTGTATGCGATGCATTCTGCAGGTAGGTACATACCAATAATAATTTTGAGGTTGAGTGTAAGAGGTGTAAAATAACATTCAACTAATATAAGACAAACGTAAAACAGTAGAATACGTCACCGATTGTGACGTAACGGCAAAGGATGGTTGAACAAAGTATAGCAGTATGAATTAAGTGTTTTTATTTGAGGTTCCCATATCTTTCCAAGAAAAAAGTATGTTCCTCATTCGGAGGGAACATTTTTGAGAGCAGCAAGTTTTCGGGATTGATTAAAGGTCTCAATATCACATACAAATCTCATAAAGATAAAACTAAGAAATTTATCGAACCATTTCTGATGTTTAGCAAAAAATCTAAACTTCCGAAATACAAAAACTGTTTTCACATGATATAGATCCCAACAGAATCGAACGGATATATAATATCTGTTTTTCTACCAGACATTCTTCCGAGCTATTAATACTTCCATTTGTTTGGCCTTCCGAAAATTGCTTTCGAAATTGCATCCCCTGTTCCAGTCAATTTACGAAACAATCGCACAATCATGGCTCCACAAACAAACAACGTCAGAAAATTTATTTTTGTTCACACAACAACTGGCGAATCAAGGCCTGCTTGTTAGGGCGACTTCGTGAATTATGTGTTTCTGTGTAAGGGAGAATATGAAATAGTCGTAGAGCCGTAGCTAGATTTTCGTGTCGGTGATTGTTTTGATATTTTGATATTGATAGCATCGGAAAAAATGGTATGTATTTCTGTTCCTAATGAAATTCAAAAACATTTCCTTCATCTTCGACGAGACTTGGTGGAATTGGAAAAACAACAGTTCTCAAAGAATATATATTATTTAATTCACGTCGACATTTCATACTTCGTATGATCGATCCTCAGGACTGTATGATGGAAAAAAGGATTCAGATAATACTCACACCTGCTATTCAATACCTCATGACTATAATTCATTTGGTGAAAAAATGACGTTGACCCCACCAAAAAAACTTTTTCATAGTACTAAATTCATAAATGTATGTAAAATATGAGATATAGCAGGTGTTAGTATCATTTGAACAGTTTTTCTCATTGTGAAGCCCCGAGAAAGGACTCATCGAAGTTCAGAACCTATGTAAGAGACAAAAAGCATTGACTTTGGAAGCTGTTGATCCTCAACCAAACAAGTTGCTACTTGCAATATCACTAGTGCTTGGATTACATCCTGAATTCCTTTCGAAATCACAAAAATTTCGAAAATTATCCAAAGCCGAAGGCAAGAGATAATTTTTCAAAATATCCATGAGCAAGAAGAATTCTCCTAGAATAATTAATTCAAATATGCGTGCTATTCGGTGAGAAAATTTCACACCCCACCTAGCGGAGTTTCAAGTTGCAATCGTTGGTAACAATGCAAGGATATCGCCGCCATCATCTGGTATTTTTATCACACACCTTTCAATAAACGTGGACGACAAAAAAGAGATGCACATCAACACAAAATACCTACCAATTTCAAATCTGATTGTAATGAAGACTTGGACATCTAGTCAGTCTCTTCGTTCAGCAATGAGCACTAAAAATAATTATAATCCCGAATCCACCTGAATATAACCCCAAATTTTAATTTTTTTTTCAGGTTCACCCGATTCTCAAAATAACAAATTCTTCGCAACCATTGAGTAAAATGAGTACCACAGGAATATATCAACGCTCTAAAATGCCAGTTATGCAATGAAACAACAAGGCCCCACAATATCCGTACTTTGGACAAAAAAGAATACAGTAATCGTCATAGTAAAATGTCAAGTGACTCGTGAATAAAAATGTGAATGAATATGGTAACCCCAAAAGCTCACAATTTGCAGCATTTACATGCCCCCGAATCACACACTCACTGAATGGTGTGAATTTTAGTGTTTCCGAAAATTTCCGGAAGTGGACTGTATAGAATATCAGCATGTGTAGAAACCGAAAGGACTTACCTAAGTTTCCTGAAGTGGAAATTTTGTTCGGCTGGTTTTCTCACCCTTATTTGAGGAAAGGAATAATTGTAGGGTCAAGGAAAGGATGATACTTTCCATGCAACAGTTTGAAGAGCACTTCGATCTACACAACACACTGTGAGTGCAAGAAAAATCAGTTTCATATAGAATTGTCACAAACGTGGTTTCTTTCGGGAGGCAGAAATGGTTTCTCTATCTAGTTTTCGCTTCTTCCACGAAAAAACCTATTTTGAACGATCGTGACTCTTTTGTCAAAAACAAAAAGTAACGATGCGAGGTTATTTTTCCCCTGATGCGTATACAACCCAAACTACTGACAATAAAAAATTACAGTCAATTACGACTATATTCCTATAACAACTAAAAATGAAGAAAATTGAATAATTCACAAATATTGAATTGGTTGATCTTTCATATCAACTGCCATCAATTACCCTTCATAATCGTTGAGGACTTCAACGCCCATAATGGAATGTGGGGATCGACTAATACGTTCGGCAAATATAAAATAGTGGAAAATGTACGAGATATTATATATATATATATATATATATATATATATATATATATATATATATATAGTATATATTACGTGAATTACAGTAATGTTCATGTGTCAATGGCCGTTTTTTGTCGAGACACGTTAATTCAATTATAAAAAAATGTGGCTCAATATTTAATTTTCATTATTCTGCTCTACTCCTCTAGAGCCAAATTTGAATATAACATTATGTTTACTTCTGCTCAAAGTGACGTGTTATGTCAAACAATATATTTTCACTTCAATTCCCTCTAGCAAACCCCTACGTTAAAAAAATTTGATGCATACCTGGGTTGCCATGGTAAAGTGAGAACAAATACGTATTTCATTGGTCTGAAAGTGTTGATGTGATTTTTTTTACTGAAATCATTCAGTGAATCACCAGAAGTTTCGAAGATTTTCCTTCATCCTGTGGTGAAAACCAAGGTTTGTATGTGGTGTTTGCTATCATTTGCATGATAGAAAAACTGCTGAGATGTACAGAGAATCAAGAAAAATATGAAATATATCGTATCAAATTTGAGTATTCAATTGCTATTGATCTCATTTCCAGCATTTCTCTACTTGAGTTCTTACAGCAGTGAAATGCATCGAAATGTCGAAATTCCATTCTGAAATGATGAGAAAACGTCTTTGGCACCGTTGACCCTGGGTTCTCAAGCAGATATGGAAACTCTCAACAAAAAGTGATGAATTATACCTTATCGAAAACCATATTAAGAGAAAGAGTCTGACAACATCCATTGTTCAACAAACGTTGAAGTTGTTCATCTAGATTCAGACACATCAAAATAGACAAATAAAAATTCGTACGTGAGATAATTCAACCCATCTGACGTTTACTGTACACTAAAATACCAATTTTCAGTTAATCTTGTGAATTTCTTCCTTTGTGATTTTTTTTCAAAGAATATCCCAACGAAGAAAATCGATATGAATATACATAATTGAATGGTTTCGTTCAACATGTTTTTATTGTATTTGTTCCGCAGTACAATTGTAGATCTGCTGGAATGCAAAAAACAGTAAAAGCAACTATTGTGAACAGAATGTTTATTGTAACAGCTGTGATCATATGGTGAGATATTTCAATTTTTTTGTACATCCCTCTGGAAACGACTTCCTTGCTCTCCATCTTTATTTCATGCCTTTCGGTCCGCCATAAGTAAACAAACTCTGCGAAGGAGTCTGTAAAAGGAAGAAGAAAATAGGCATTTCAAAAAAATATTTCGTCGTCATAAACAAGTACGAAACTACTCAATATTGATACAATATTTCGTCTGGTAAAATGACGGCTAGGATTCTCGCTATAAATTCAGTACTTATAAGTTGCTCCCGCGAGGGTTGCAGTCTTTTTTTATTTTGTTACGGAAATTCACGCTCTAATTAGCGGGTGATGAGAATAAACGGCAATCTTAGGAGAGCTCATGGAGAAATATGGAATTTTTTGTGCTGTCTTAGAAATTCTATCCTGTTCATTTCTCTAAATTTCAGTAAAAACTCACATATTCATATTTGATTGCGGTAGCTGTATGAGCTCTCAAACTGGTATTCTATGATATTGTGCACGAGTACACATATGTAGTACTCACGGAAGTTTTCATGAATTTTGTGAATAAACGTAACAACACTGTTGGTGGTGTTGTCTGGTGCTTTTTCGACGCTACGTTGATTTTAAATATTTCAGTGATGCTTTTGCTGTAAACCCGCTTCTTCACTATTGAATATTGTTGGCTTCTAATGAAACTATAGTATATTATGCAACGATCGTGTAATGATGGTTATTAATATATGAGCATAAACCGGGATACGAAACGAGCCGAAGATGAGTTTCGTATGGTTTATGCGAGTGTATCAATAACCATTACATGAGAGTTGCATACGCTATTTTATCTACACCCGATAAATAGTGAAGAACTACAAATATTATATTTATATTTGTATTGCACACAATAATACTAATTTAAAGAATTTCTCTGAAAATTTTCACAGAATTGTAATTAATAGTATTACTTCGAGAAATAAAACGATGGGATATGAAAAGAAGATAAAGAATCAATGAAAAAAAATATTAGTCGAGACCGGAATCGAACCAATGTCTCCACCAGCTAGAATAATCAGTGTCAGCGCCACAGACGGCTCGGCTACGGAGAGCCCACAAAATTTGATGAAAAAATAAGTAATGAATCATGCATTTGTCAAATGAAAAATTTAATCATTCTTACTGTATTTCTGTCGGTAAAGGTGTCGAAGGTGATTCTCCCATATCGCTGGTATCAGATATTTTGTTATGATTATCGAAGTTTGGCTATATTCTTCAATATATACCGATTTTGACTTGACAAATGCGTCAAATGCATGCACATCATGCTTGATTGAAAAATAATGGGTTTCTATTGGTTGAAGATCTGTATCGTAATGAAAAATCTGTATCGTAATAGATTTTATTATAAAACGGGTTGTGGACACATAAAAGTATTATTAGAGTACGGGTGTAGATAAAAGAGATTTTCGATCGATAGAAGGACACTTCGAATCTTCCTCGAAGCAGATTAGTAACACCACGACTAGATGCCTGGTATAATAAAAAACTGAAGACAGAATCAGAAAATTTGAGGCATCCAAGCAACTTGCGCAAGTCACATCCATCAAGCGAGGAACAACAGATTGAGTAAAAAGTGCCAAGAGTAATTATAACCAAAATATTGTCAGTGCAAAACGAAATTACTTTGCATCACTGATAAACTCATCCAATAATAAAAGTCGAATAATCTGGTCCATAGTAAATTCAAGACTTAACAAAAAAGAACAACCAACCGATATTTCGATAAATCATCATGATCAATTATTGATAACTGACAGCATTGAGATTGCGAAC
Source organism: Zygogramma bicolorata (assembly GCA_032362365.1). NCBI lineage: Eukaryota > Metazoa > Arthropoda > Insecta > Coleoptera > Chrysomelidae > Zygogramma > Zygogramma bicolorata. The sequence goes on along the minus strand of JAVJAQ010002665.1, from coordinate 154,329 downwards.
ATTTTTGGCAAGTTTTTTGTTGGTATTGTTAATGAACAATCACAATCTCATTTTGGAAACAACTTGTCTGAAATGTGTACAATTTCCAAGCGCCTGGTTTTTCAACCATTCTACTCAATCGAAATAGAAGAGATTATCGGTTATAAGTGCACGAGCGCATAAAAATTGCCGATAATTTTGCAAAAAAGCGTGATATCTAAAAATTGCATGTTTATTCTCATATTTTGGCGAAAGTGCCCGGGTCCGAAGGACGAGGGCTCTTTTACAAAATATGAAAATAACCGAATGCAATTTGTATAAGATATCACGCTTGAATGCAAAATTATCTGGTTATTTTTATGCACGAAATCCATTGGAATATTTCACGAATAAAGAAATTCTCAAGGAAATGTTATTTTTTGTTCACTGATACTTTCCTCTATATATTGTATGGAGCACTCACCAAAACGCGAAATGTTTCTCTATTTTTGAAATCTATCTGACATTTATTTGTGTTGTTTACTGACGTCTAGCGATACGGTTTCAAATGTGTTGTTATGGTGACTTGATCGAATGCAATTACCGCTGTAAGTTTTCGATACAATGCAATTACCGCTGTAGGTTTTCGATAATTGCATTGTTCTTAAGGGGAATATTTTGAATATTAAAAAAACTTTCAAATTCAAATCGAACTGTCAAACATTTGAGAAAAATTAATAGCTTTTTATTAGACGTATTTTGTACAATGATAATTTTATTGGTGAACGAAAGATCCCGCAAGAGTTTATCCAATGAGACTGCCAGTATCGAAAATCACTCATAAGCTGCCGCCTCCATGAAAATGTACCCTTAGAAAATAGCATTTGTATCACCACCTCAACACCACCTACCGTCAAAAAATGTAAGTTTACCCTTCGATTTCTCAGGTCGAGAGGAATTGGGTAAACAAAAGCATATCGGTTAACGCACTAGGGTTTTTATCCATCTTGGTCCACACAAAAAAATGTTTCAGTCCTGCTTGAGGAATTTATTCTATGGGAAAACATACGTTGCGGTTTTATGAACCCATTTTCAGCGAGAATCTGAGGGGACACCATAGTATTGTACGTATGTAAGAGAGAAATCGCAGCGCCTGTTTCAGATATTCTGCAAAAATCAATCTACGTTCGAGGTGTTCCTTGTATTTTATCTCATTCCTGTAATCGAACAACCTAGACTCATGCGGGGTTGAATGGTAATACCGGTCTCATACAAGGTGGCGCATATTGAAGAGTATTTTGCTGTTTTAAAAATGTCGAGTGATTCCTAGTTCCGAAGAGGTCATAGTGATCCCAGTGTATTGAAAAGATTCGCATCATCTCTGTATGAACTCATTCGTGCATCAGTTCCAACTCTCAACTATTCCGAAGGCGAATTGCGAAATTTTATGTTCTTCGCCGAAGTAAAAGTAATAAAACGAGTGGTTTCATGATTTCCCTCGACTTTTGAATAACGATTCCCAGTTAAAACTGAACTTATTACATTCAAAGTTTATATTGCCATATTCCACTATCACGAAAAGCTTGCATGCTTTGAATTATTTACTGCCTTTCAGTAACTTATGTTTCCGAATGCCGCTGTGATTTGAATTTTATTTGCGAGCCGCTCACGATACCGTACGTGGTTTTCATTTCGAAACGTCTCATTATCCTATATCAGCATAAAAACTCCACTTCGTGTATATTCGATGCGAGTTTCGACAGGCTCCCCGGCTTGAATAGGAACGGAAATTATTCGTACCGATGAAGTAATGGTGGGATTAGTTTTCCGAATCGATCAACGGTTGGAATTTAAATAGAATTTGGATATGCATATCAAATATTAAGAAGGCAAATAGCAGATAGTTATGAGGCATTGAATCGTTATGTGGAATATGTATGAAATATAATGAAATTTTTGGAGGAAGAAGGGTAAAATCTACCGTCAATCATGGAATGGCATGCCTCGGGGTGCTGTTTGCTTTCTATAATTTCTAGGATTCTGCCTAAACATGAAGATCAATAAGTAAGATAATAGGTGAAGTATGCAAGGCTCTACACCCTTCATACCTGTACAGCCTACGGAAGGAAAAAACTCTGTTCATGGCACAACAAGAGGACAGGATGTGTCCAGACAGGGAGCAGGAATTGGCTACTCTGAGTGTTGTTGGTACCGCAGCTCAACTTCACACGGACATGGGATACTTGTGAGCAGCTGAACATACAAATTTCTCTGTGGGAGTCAGAGTTGATCTTTTTTCCACAAAACTGACACTATAATTGATCACTCTCATGTGCTGAAGGTGACACCCAGGGAGTTTTTTCAGAATGTGTGTCCTGTAGCGTCAGCTGTCAAAAACCCGAACCTTGCGAACTTTTGGGATGGTTTGTGAGGAAATGGGGCATCACCCGTGTATCCGGGTTGTCCATCGTGGAAAAATAAGATATCTTAGCATATCTCACATGAGTTTCAGATCCTTGGCTTGCGTGCGTTGAAGACAAGATTGAAGTTTCGGCAAAAGACATCGAAGCACGGTATCTATGGAAACAGAAACTCTACTATAAATAGCAGACCGATTTCCAGGAAGGAGCAGTTCGTCTTACTTAGATCTTCCATCAGACAACAACTCTTCCTTTCCCTGAATTGTTCTTCGGTACCAAGCTCTGTGAGAAATGAAGTACCCGACAAGATCGGACGAAACACTACTAGAACTGTAAGAAGAACAAGGATGTACTGGTCCCTAAGAATTTGGAACCGAGTATCCTGAAGTCTCATATTAACTTTCCTCAGGATTTTAAACCTAGTCATTCAAATTCAGAGATTGTGAATGGGGAAATGTCCAATCACTGAGAACCGTGTCATGGTAAAAGTTTAGAAAGATCATTGTGCAGAAAAATAGCATACGGGATAAAACACTGGTCAGCCGCTAAATTGTGAAATGGTTGAACTGAGTACTCAATTATACTCTCAGACAAAAGATTGGATCCTCTCTCACTATAGGAAATCAAAAATAGGATGAGATAAAACTACCAACGTTTTTCTGTGCACAAATAAGTCAAAAATATGGGGGACGGTATCGGGTTGGTTTCCAGACGGCGTGCACCCAAAAACATGAAGATGAATCTCATGTTGATGAAACCTGACCAACTCCATGGTTGTGGGGGTATAGGTGTACTCGATGCCTATTCAATAGACGCAACTTTTCGGCCTAGATTGAAAATCTGCCCTTCCACACTTGTATTGATTCCAATATTTATACTTATTTATTCAGATTGTGGTAATACGAAATTTGTGGCTGATACCTCGACCACTATTCGATAATGATAGTCCATTGAGATCATAGATTAATTTACTGTTATACCAAAAAACTACATTTAAAAAATACTAACTTGACTCGACTACAAAACGTCTATGCTCACGAACTAAAGCAACGAATTCATATCAATTTATACCTCATAATACTTCCATTGTAATATTTCGGTACGCGGGAGGCATTCAAACGGGAGCATAATTAACCATTCCTTATAGTCCAGTCAAGTTATATTCTGAGTAAGATTCTCCGCTTGACAGTGGCGATTTTTGTTGCAGATGCTGAAGAATATTATATGGATCGCTTCCCTATAGTCCCAATATCGTCACTTTTTTCCGATTGTTGCAAAATTATATTTTTATGAAATAATACTTTCGTTATGTCGATGAAAGGATGATCAATTCGTCTAAATTGAGCAATCAAAGCGCCAGAAGATCCGTTTTTTCGAGCACCATACATCTTTCTTTTCAAATTTCAGTTTAGAAGAATTCGGTGTGAAGTGTGAACTTTTGCAACTTCAAATGAAGGGTTTTTGTAGCAGATTTCACCACCTTTTCACATAATACCGTTGTTTATAGAGGTATAGTTAGTCAATCACATGGAAATATCACTTGAAGGGATGGAAACTGCGGGAAGATGCCACTAGTGATCTCGTTTAAAAGTCATGTCTTTTCTTTCGTTTTTATCACGAACGTCGTGGCCTGAATAACACATTTCATTGATCACTTATGCCTAATTCCACAAGATGGCAATCAATCAAGAAACAGAAGCGTATTTTTTTTCAAAACTCGTAAATCATTCATGTTTTGAAGATTATTTCAATGTCTTTACTTCCATCCCCTTCGAAATCTTCTATCGTCAACTGTATTTTGAGGCTTCGTTATATTTCTTTCTATATTTCTGTCAAAATGGCAGACAGAACCCTGCACATACTTCGCCCTCCAGGGTAGGAAACTTTGTAGTGCATTGTCAAGTAAACGGAAATATCTACATTATACTGTAGAGGGCTTTAAAAACGTTTCAAATCTTTTATACATACGCAATGACGAACTATATCTCTAGATAAAAAATGGTTATACTGAGATTTCTCGAGTTGAATGAAAGAAATAATGGAAAAAAACTAGCAAGACTCTGATTGAGTACAACATCCACTATCCATATTTTGCAGCGTCTGTACCAACTGAGGGAGTATCCATGATTCAATAACTTTTGAGCTAATTTGACTGGTCTATCATCACATTCCGAACTCACTGCGGCTAATTTTAAATACAAACCGGAAACCTTACACTCTGGATGCCTCCTCAGGAAATAATTAGGGCTTCACTGCGCCGAAATACAAAAGGTATGAGCTTTATATTATGCTCGAGATATAATAATCCGATAAATATCTCCTGGCGGTTAATTGTGGTGGAGCAGAGATGGATTTTGAAGTGGTTGTAATGGAGGTAATGGTTATTGTTAGGGATTATTTTAGGAGGGGTTGTTGTGACTGTCGAGACAGTATGGAGGATTATTTTTTGGGAATCGGAGTAATATTTATAGCAAGATAGACATTGGTCAAATATGACAGCTATCGAATTCCGTTTCATAGAATATTTCCCTCATATATAAAATGTCCCAAATGAGCAATGCAATTATCGAAAACTTACAGCGGTAATTGCATTTTATCGAAAACTCACATCGGTAATTGCATTGTATCAAGTCACCATAAAAACACATTTGAAACCGTATCGCTAGACGTCAGTAAACAACACAAATAAATGTCAAACTTCAAAAATAGAAAAACATTTCGCGTTTTGGTGAGAGCTCCATACAATCTATAAAGGAAAGTATGAATGAACAAAAAATAACATTTCCTTGAGAATTTCTTTTTTCGTGAAATATTCCAATGAATTACATTCGTGCATAAAGAGGATGAGATAATTTTGCATTCAAGCGTGATATCCTATACAAATTGCATTCGGTTATTTCCATATTTTGTAAAAGAGCCCTCGTTCTTCGAACTAGGACACTTTCGCCAAAATATAAAAATAAACTTGCAATTTTTAGATATCACGCTTTCTTGCAAAATTATCGGTAATTTTTATGCCCTTGTGCAATTATAACCGATAATTTTGCACAAGTTAGGCAAAGAGCATCGAGGTAATCTGGTTCTGTTCAATATACATTGATGAAGATCAACGTATTAGTGAAAACAACTTGAAATTCATTGATCGAGAATTGTATATGGCAATTGGCTTCTCGATGAGTTCGAAAGTCAGGAAAAATTTGAATGCACAATTAGTTGACAGCTATTGAATTTAATTTCAGAGAGCATAGGGCAGCAAGCGCTATCGAATATAATGAACAGTTGAAAAATGAAACATGAATGAACGAGTGTTGAAACGATACTTTGGGAGAGAGAGTGAATAATTCAATTGAAAATGAAAGGAAAAGGACAAATAACAATTCGAAAATAACATTGAAGAAAGTTGATTATGTGATTACGATATTTTGATCGATGATTCATGCAATCGTCTCAAATGTGACACCTTTTGACACCATGCTCATAGGAATAAAACATTGGATTTGATCAAGATGAGAATTCGATGTATCGCTGTGATTTTCGAGAATGCTTACTAGATTACTATATGACCATGTTCGATATTTCACATTTTCTGTTGATATGGGGGGTTAAGGCTCAAGCATAAATTTCATAGTATAATCAATTTCGTATACGCTGCAGTACTCTAAGCAGGGCTATTAGAAAAAGCGAATTTTTGCAAGACTTTCCCACGCGTACACACCACGAATTACATGAAAAAGGCGTGATTTGCTTATTTTAATGTGCTAGAGCGATTGTCTTGGTAAAATTACAGCGATACTGAAATACGATAGTGTATGTAATACACGAAGGTTTTGCAAATGAAACTCAACCCCTCTTATAATGACAAGTACGTTTGATTGTTCATATTGTTATATGTTACTCTATACGACGACAACTTTAGTGAGGGTCCACTTGCATCCAACATAAAATTCATAGTATTGAAATAGACGAATAAAACAGATATGATTTAGAGAATTCTGTGTCATATATCTGGGATCCATCTTATGCTTCAGATGAATACAAAAAATGTTGACATATTTATTAGTACTATGTTTGAGATGCGTCATCGTAGGAATATGAAAAGCAATATGTAGTAAACTCCCATGAAATCATGCGAATAGAGGACGAAGGCAAGTGCCCTAGTACCGATCCTTCCGATGAACGAACTGCAAAAAGATAAGCTCGTGCACATCTGATAAAGCTTCAGTTTTATAGAAATGATAAGCTGATGATTGGTCCGATCGAAAGCTTGACCTAGAAGTCCTGGGTTCGATTTCCCAATCGGTCAGAAATTTTCATTTCGAGAATTTCCCTGTCATGAATGAAAATGACTCACCTGCTACGTTTCATGATTGATGGGGCTGCAAGTAACCATGCTGCTACTGAGGATAGGCGTTAATAGTTAGTAGCAAGGCCTACTTGCTGAAAGACTTCAGTCGAAAGCGATGGTTTTGTATGAAAAATCATGATAATTTCAAGTGATAGGTGCTAGAAAATGTGGATTCGAATAAACAAAGATCCACTTCACTGAGAAAATCTCTAATTGAGAGTCAAATTCCATTATGGACAAGTTGTTGAACAAACAAACAATAAAAACATTGAACACGTTCAATAGTTCCCATGAATATCGGGTCTTTTGATAGTCGATGTCAAGTTCCAGGAGAAAGGAACTGCTTTTATTTAACACAGCAGCTTTTCGGGGTCGATCAGGAGTCTGTTTTTTGACACTGATATAGATATACAACATCATTTTCAATTTGAAATTATCAACCCAAGAACTACCAAGTAAAAATTAATCCACCACCAAATGTGACTTTCAGTTAGTAATAGAAACAATGTCCTATTAATTTCCTTACCGATACTCGGTAAGTGCCATTAGAAACTTCGGATGTCGTTTGAATTTTCGGTTCGTTGGACGTGGAAGGAAGCCCTCTGTACAGCACTGTCGCAGCAATTACCGAAAGGGTTGGATGGCGGAAACAACAAAGCGTGACTGCGACTTTTAGGCACGTACAACACTAGTTCAAAGCGAAAAACCGCAAAGATTGGTCTGCGACGCTAATTCAATTTGAGATCAGTTATTATTCCTTTCGAAAGTCAAGTCGGGGAAGAAGTTTAGGGGGCATTTGTTAGCGTGATCGATGAACTATCTGATTATTGAAAAGTTCGAAGAACGGTAGTATTTTGAGAAAAAATCGAATAAATTCACCGGATAGTTTCACGAACATTTAGATATTTGGCGAGCACTCAGTGGTTAAATATTTGGCGAGCACACGATAGTTAATATTTGGCGAGCACGCCGAAGTCCAATATCTGGCGATCCCACGATAGTCAAATATTCGGCGAGTATGCTGAAATCCAATATCTGGCGAGCACGCGATAGTCAAATATCTGGCGAACTCTCCGCAATCGAATATTTGGCGAGGACGTGACACTCAACTATTTGGCGAATGCTTTTTCAACCAATCTAGGACAAAAACATTGTAGATTCTTGTGGCTTTCTTGAGAATTCCAAATCACCACAAATTGGAAGAATGAATAATAATCAATTCGCAATCCATACAAGTGTGGAAGATCGTGTTTGTAAATTTGGATCGTAATGTGTTTGTAGTTTTGATTGTTATTCTTATACATATGATGCGATCTTCTCCTGAAGATGCTGATATCGTTAGCCAAATGCGAGTCATGTGCCTCTTTCACACCGAAGGTTCCAATCGCATGGTTTATATGTTGTTCTCACGTTATACTTACCCCCGATCTGATTCATCTTCTCAGCTATGGAAAAAACATAGAGGACAATGTTTTTTATGTTGTATTGTGAATTTTTGTTTGTTGTAGGTCGTCATTGCCTTCGAGAATTGAAAAATTAGTTGAACTCATGGACATTCAAAATTCTTGTTGTTGAAAATAGTTTTTTAAATACAAATATGTTTTTGTGTATCCATTATAGTATCCACGCTCAGTTTCGTTTTATCTTTCCATCTTCTTTTGCCTTGTTGAAAATAGTTCATGAAGTTTTTCAAGAGTAACGTTTGTGAAAAAAACTATCGGCAACTGGAGAAATCTAGAGGGAACCTAATGATTATTCTTTAGATTTTCCACCTTTTCAATTTTTTTCGGAAATATGCGTGGGATGAATTTGAATTCTCCAACCTCTTATTATCTACGTCGTCTTCAAAAATAAATGCAGGGCAATAATGAATCCTCGAACTTGGCGAATTTTGTAGATTTTGACATTTTTCTCTTCAAGAATATGTGTAGAGTGAGTTTTTCCGCAAATCTTTAGAAAATTTCGACTTTTCAGACAAAATTTCTTCAAGAGAATTGAAGCTTTCCATATAGTAAGGAAGTGGCATCCCCTTACAGTTATTATGTTGTTTCTTTAGTCCATAAAACGTTCATAATGTATATTCGTTCTTTATTCTGTTTGTTGGCGCTTCTTGTGGTTGGGTCTTTGATTCCCTGGTTCGAGGGATTGGATTTCCAGGTGTTGTGTGGGATTTTCCGAAGAAATTCCACATATATTCTTGGCGATACACCATCAGAATTGATTTTCAATTACTGGGACGGGACACACTTGCAGACCGGTTTCGGGCTTTTTGGCCTCTCGTCAGTGCAAGGCAGTGCCATCATCAACATAAGTTGATGACTTCCCATAATTAAAAATCATACTCGAGTAGAGTATTTTTGAATATTTGATTTGAAGCCAGTCTTCAAGCATCCCCATGAATATTTGTTTTATTCGTATTTTCCTTGTACGAGGAATTGGGGCCGTGCGGATATGCTCTTGGTTAGTACCTAGTCTACGGGCAGATAGCGCAACAACGGCTATTTTGCTAGTTGTTTGTATCAGCCTAGGTCTAGGGAAGATACTCTACTCGAGTATGATTTTTAATATGGGAAGTCATCAGCTTATGTTGATGATGGCACTGCCTTGCACTGACGAGAGGCCAAAAAGCCCGAAACCGGTCTGCAAGTGTGTCCCGTCCCAGTAATTGAAAATCAATTCTGGTGGTGTATCGCCAAGAGTATATGTGGAATTTCTTCTGTGAAGAATCCAACTTACACCTGTTGGATGTAATCCAATGCCCTTCGTGGTATTAGCCAGGGGAGTAGTTGTTTTCCAATAGGTGTTAGTCCGTCAATCTACAGTGTAGGTGAGTTGAGGCTGGCCTGAAAATTGTTCATTTGAATTGTGCGTCTTAAGTCCCCATGAATATTTGTTTTATTCGTTCTTTTCTCTTGATTCCTTCGGCAATAATATTCCCAGCAATTGAATTTATAAGCGCCAAGTTTGACAATTCAATCTTAATACGTTTCCATAGTACCCCAAGACATTTTATTACCAATTCCAAAGCACCATTTATTCGTGAATGAAATTATTCGTGTTTTTTTTTAAATTAATTAAAATCTGTCGAATTTCAAAAGATTTGCGAAAAAATAGTGGAGGGAAAAGTCATATTCCTGGACTATGCGTTGCGTGACGTATCGGATTTTGCCTCGACTTCGCAATCTTCACAGTCTTAGGCTTTCCTTAACACGTAAACAATATAGTACTCCTCATAACATACTCGCTAGTTTCTTCATAAATATGATAATATATTGTTGAGTCAAGTATAACACATACTAGATTTCCCAGATATATGTACAAAAACGAGTCGTCAGAGAAATGTCTCATTTTTTCTGATGACCCATTATGTTTCAGTAAAGAAATAGTCCTGTTCCACAGGGGGCGGATTTCTGACTGTATCTCCGCGAATGATTAAAGGAATCTCCCCCGCATTTTCAGCACGGAACGAATCTTGTTCCGTAGCTTAATCTCCTCTTTATCAGACCCTTGCCCTTTTGGGCATTCACATCGAATTCATTATGCATACGGCGAATTAATTGAAACCGACTCGGATACTCATTGTTTAACGTCGCATGTAAACGTAATCTTTTTAAAATAACCCTCGAGGAAACAACACTTTCCGTGATACCTTTATCAAATCGTGAATTATAGAGGATTGGCGTGATGAAAATCGCACCTCGCTTAGATATGGAAACTCGGTAGTAATCGACGGTGAATTGCTACATAATGAATGGTGCCGTGTTTCGGGTTGTGTTCTCAGAATTCCGATTGATTTGTGTCGAAAACGAAAAGGCTAGTTGCATGACGATGAATCATCAATTATTATTATATACGATTGTTTGGAAGGAGGCCACTGTTCAGAGTTTCTAGGAATTTGCTTGGCTTAGAATAAACACATGAGTGTACTTACTACCCATGAACAGTTAGTTGCTTAGTTATCAACGATACCGAAAGCAGAATTTTGAGAAATCCAATTGGAAAAATTTTATATTAGTATTAGATTTCCTGAATGTTGGAAATTTCTTTGAAATAGTTTGTGATCAAGTAATTGTATGGTGTTAAGTCCCCTCCAACTTATTTTCTGAGCGGGACGAATACAAAAAAATAAATCAATGGTAGTACTCAATGAGAGCAATATATATTTAATGTTACTTATAGCTAAAAAAGCAGTAGGTATTCACTGTCTCTTCAGATAGGAAAGGTCTTTGAAAGAACTCGAAATTATTTCCCAAACGCTGGAGTACTATTGAGAATCTAACTAGGATTTTATCAGTTCATGAATTCTTTTTCAATAATGTTCAAACTAACGAAAAAGCATAGTTTTTATGGAAAATGAATTCAGGAAACACCTTGATTCATCTCAATACCATCTCAGTACGAATATTTCCCTCATATATGAAATGTTCCATAAGAGCAATGCAATTATCGAAAACTTACAGCGGTAATTGCATTGTATCGGGGTTCTTGTATCAAGTCACCATAACAACACATTCGAAACCGTATCGCTAGACGTCAGTGAACAACACAAATTAATGTCAGATAGACTTCAAAAATATGAAAAACATTTCGCGTTTTGGTGAGTGCTCCATACAAGAGAAAGTATAAATGAACATAAAATAACATTTCCTTGAGAATTTCTTTATTCGTGAAATATTCCAATGAATTACATTCGTGCATAAAAATGACCAGATAATTTTGCATTCAAGCGTGATATCTTATACAAATTGCATTCGGTTATTTTCATATTTTGTAAAAGAGCCCTCGTCCTTGAAATAAACTGTTGCAATTTTTAGATGTCACCCTTTCTTGCAAAATTATCGGTAATTTTCATACACTCGTGCAATCATAACCGATAATTACGCCTAGCTCTGACATGAAATGAAATAGGATGAATTTTCTGCCAAATATCGACAGTGTTGAAATAAGTAACTTCGTTTGATGAGAGTTCAGGGGCAACTATACCAGTGTAATATAGAGAATTGAAAGACCATTAAAAAAAATCATAAGATGTCTACTATTCAAAAGTTGATCTGTCCCTTCCATAACAAGCGATTACACACAATAATATATTGTCAATTCTTAAGAGTGTGAGGTTTGTATATGATAGAGAAGAAAGCATTCTATGCAAGTTACATACTATATTTTTTTTACGGCTATAACAGATAATAGCAAAATTATTTAACAAATAACATGAACCTGAGATTTATTGTCATTACAAATTTCCATTCAGGTACATTCATATAAGTAAACAGAGTTATAACTGCTTGAAATTTGACATTACATGGAAGACCTGATTCATTGTGTAGTAATAACTACAACTGTAACACAATGAAGTCCTTGTATCACAAGATGAGGATATTAAATTGAAGACATACAATGTCTGTTATTGTTTTAACGAGGTCAGTTTAGATGGAACAGTTTTGTGCTATAGCTGTAGGAATTCCCATTGAGAAGTACTTGGAATGGTGCTCTCTCACATTAATTTCGTCCAACCTTGATATTCCATCTCGTTGAAAGTTCTGACTTTGTAAAATCCTGCAAAGGATTTTATATATCTATTCAGCAACATCAGCTCATTTAATCCTTCAATTATAATGAATTCAAGTTTTGAATAAATTTTGAATTGAAAATACATCGATGTTCATGCAGCATCAATTTATAAATAGAAATTTTTCCACAAGTTCAGTCAGCTATTCCCCTGTTTTCATTCTGATTTGATATGCTATTCACTACCAATATAAAACTGAAATAATGAAAGTCGTAATGGAAAGAACTTACTATGATCGAAGTGATAGAGCAAGCAAATATAGTAACATAACCTCAACACAAAGATTTATCAGCTGTGTGATCTTTTACCAGCGCAGTCAGTTGTTATTTGTCACATGCGTTGTGGTGAATTATGAAACGAATTACTTTTTGGGTTGAATGATGGCGATTTGAATTTCATCATTATAATTTCATATATGGTAAATTCAGTTGAAAATTCATTTGAGTTTTGAATTTTACTTGCATGAAACCACCTTGAGATTTCCCGTAAATCCTGATGCCATCAACCAATTGCGAATACATTTCATTTTTCAATATTTCTATCGAATTGAAACTTCAATCACACTCGATTACTTTGATCACAACTTCATCTCCACTTTCATCAATAGTTCACATTGATCAGTAAAATGCCCATATATCTTGTGGGGCAGTAAGAATCAACCAACCGTGATAATATTTCGTTTTTTCGAGAACTCTCTGATGATAAAAGCCAGCCTAGAAAGAAAGATGATATACACCACTCTAGGAGAGGCTACCCTACAGGTAAGAGCAGAAAAGGGATGCCCACAAGGAGGCGTACTATCGCCACTGCTATGGGCAACCCTAGTAGACGATCTCTTCGGGAAGCTATCTGAAGAACGCATATACTGCCTGGGATATACTGGCGATTTGGTGATAATCACTAGAGGGAAGTTTGCAGGTGTCATCTCGGGGCGCATGCAAAGAGCCTTGAACATCGTTGACAGATGGTGCGGGCGCGAAGAGAGGAGAGAGGAAACACAGACTCAAGAGGGAGAATTTTGCCACAGAAGAAAACAGGGGTGACTTCGACACAGGCTTACATGGAACCCCACACCAAAAAAAGAAAAGGAGGAAGCCAGGAACGAGAAGAAGGAGGAGAAAGGGGAACGAAAAGAACAAAAGGGAAGAGACCAGAAAAGGTGAGTGATGGTGGAAGAAAAAGAACGGGTAAGGTGGTGGATCGGTGGCGTGTCTAGTGTCGCGGGAGCCATGAGAACTACCCCAACTGCAGCTCTTGAGGTCCTACTTGGACTTCCACCACTGCACATCTACATACAAAAAGGATCTCGACTGGTGGCACACAGGCTAACGCAGGAGCAAACTCCAATCAGCCGTTCACATGGTAGAGAATACTTCAAAATGTACAATGAACTGAAGGCAGATCCAATACTAGGAATGCCCGTGGATAACACAGTTCCGCAGTACAACTTCCAAAAAGATCTTTTCAAAATCATCATACCAAGTAGAGAGAGGACTGGAAAAATGGCCCACAGGTTAAAGCGGAAGAAACTTGGTATACAGATGGCTCGAAGACCCAAGAAGGACTGGGAGCCGGCGTATACGAAGGAAGAGCAAAGACGAGAATCGCACTCAGCCTCGGACATAATGCGACTGAGTTCCACGCAGGAGTAGCGGCCATCGAACACTGTATAGGGAAAATAAACAGGCAGAAGGTCGTAAATGAAACCCTTGCCATTTTCTCCGACAGTTAGGCGGCAATTAATGCGCTCAGCTCATTTCAAACTTACTCAAGATTGGTGGGAAGCTGCCTGAGCGCAGTCAAGGAGCCAAGTATCCAAAATAGGGTTACTCTAGCATGGGTACCCGGACATGAGGGTCACAAGGGCAACGAGGAGGCCAATGCTCTAGCCCGTGAAGGCGCATCTAAAGCTATAATCGGCCCAGAACCCTTGTGCGGGGTAGCGAAAGATTGGTGGAATAAGCTCCCTGGAATGAGGCAGGCGAGAGAGTTCATAAAGGAACCAGCACCCAGATTGACGGAAGACCTGCTGTACCACAACCGTAAGGTTGTGAGGGTAGTGGTGGGTCTACTAAAGGGGCATAGCCGGCTCAGAAAACATATGAGGAGTATTGGTCTGACAGAAGAAACCCAATGCAGGTTCTGTCAAGAAGAGGAAGAAACCGCACTGCATGTGCTCTGTGAATGCGAAGCGATAGCAAGGCTGAGACACGCAAGATGCGGGGAGGAGAAACCAGAGGCTGCTAGTTATATGAAGAGGTCAGTGTCAAGGCTATAGAGTCTCATCAGGGAGATCAAGCTAGACAACGAGCTCTAACAGCCAAGGAGCATCACAATAGATTTGAAAAGGTCGCAGTGAATCAGGCCATGGGCCAGCTCCCCGATAATATAATCTAATCTACCAGGTAAAATCTTGTAGAATTGTCACAATTCTGATCTGTCTGCCTGATTATATGAATTTTTCACGAAAATATTCTCAAAAATCAATGATTTCAGCGAATTATCTCTGAAAGAAACAAAAATCAATGACAAAAATAATATAATAATTATAATAATTAACAATAATTGTAATATGTAGATTTTTCCGTCGTATTTAGGTATAACATTTCTTTTTCAAAATCACGGCTCCTTTTGTGAAATCTAAAACTTCATTACTGTCAATTTGTCATCAATATCATAGTCATTATCAGTCTTTCCTGTAACAAGTTAATTCACAAAAATGAGTGATTCTAGTGATGAATCTATTGACAGCACTTCACCAATAATTAACTGAAAAGTACAGTCCAAATTGCCAAGATGGTTTAATCGTACGTCCAATAGGATTTTTTCTTACTTTTTTCAACTATTGAAATATTATAAATTTTCAGGTCTTATTGATTTTTTTAATTCTTGGAGGATATCTTCGTCAGGAAAAGAATATAATAAAGTTTCTTTCCTTTGATTTTATTATAAAAAGAGAGTTCTGAATTATTCACCTGTTCGAAGAAAAAAATTAACTGTATAACAGGAATGGCCGCTTCGTCCTCGTGCAATATGACCACCATATCCACTCATGTTGTACAAACTACTATTCTCCTTCCAGGAATCTCACCATACTGCCGATATCATGAGAAACCTGGGACCGTCACTGATTATGATATAAGCCACTCCGCAACTTTTATAACTCCGTCACATTTTCCGTAGAAAATCTGCGAAAGAGTCATTTCGCGAATAGTGTATACACAACGGCAACTTTGGCTCGTCTTTTTGCTGACTTCGCGATTTTGTAACAGAATGAACTACTCTTTGCTCTTTGTGAAGTGCCATTACGTTCCCAGAAGTAGCCTCTTATTTGAAATTATAATTCTCGAGAGTAGTTGTCTGTTTACGGTGCTGCGAGTAGTACGCGGGAATAACTGTTTGGTGGAAGACGCGACGAATTTCAAGATGGCTTGGAGACGAGGTGTAATCGGAGGAATGAGGGGTGGATTGACGGGGGAGAATGTTGAGATTTCCGAAGACTGAACGTCTGAGGAGTCAGGAGTAGACTTTATATACGCATTCTGATCATTTTTGTAAATTTCAACTATAGATTAGGCAAAAACTTGGGAGCAACGCACTATATTTTGATGCGAAGTAACATTGTGAAAAATACTTTCTTCATTTTATGGTTTTAATGTGCAATACAGTGGCCGAACTGGAAGTAGTTTATATCGAACCATATCATGACACTCCTGTTTCATATTTCGAATGGAACGTTTTATTATTTATAGCGATTCGATATACGTTTTCAATGATTTATCAAAATCATACTTTCAGTTCACAATCTGCAGATGAAGAAATCTTATTCTGTTATATTCATTTTTATTATTTCAATTCCTTTTTGTATTTTTCTTCTTTCGCATCATTTTCATGAAAAGTGAACAGACAATAAATGCCAAGTATTCTGGAGAGCTCGAGGCAGATTAATGATTTTTTTGCGAGTAACCCGGTTACAAAAGTCGGTAACCGTCAAGTTATAACCCCACTTCACGAAATTTCAAAACTGGTAACACAAACTTGATTTCGCAGAAACGTGCGTGAAAGATCTGATTTTAATTTTGAATGAAAAACAGCGAGGTTATGTTGTTATTGTTTACTCTTTATTTTGAAAGTTTTATAGATATGGAAATATTGAAATATCAAGTTGTTTTCGAAGATTTCTTCTAAAGTGACAATAATTTATATTTCCACATTTTGAACTAGATTAATGATTGAGATTCACGATTACCAATAGGAAAAACATGTGAAACTCATTTAAGGATGCCAATAGATCATAATATTGAGTTGAACCAGTATCATAAAAATACGTTTTTCGTTTTTCCAACTATTTAGAATACAAAAAATACACTTTCAGCCAGTTGAATGCTAAATGCACTGTGAACTGTCTAAAATTGTGTGTTTCTCTTCCTCTGTCGCTGTCGTTTTTATCATCTTCTCAATCTTCTCATATAACCGCCTATAACCCTGCTCTCGAGCAAGGTTACGTTTTCAATAACACGGTGATAAATAGTGACATCATTAATGACGTCACATCAACTTCCCCTCTATTACCGCATATCGCTAAAATGCAACCGGTTATTGAAAATCGTTACCATTTGTAACCCGGTTACTCGCAAAAAAATCATTATGGAGCTAGATAATTTACGAGGATAATGTCAGCCGTCATTTGGATAATGTTTTCATTGATTTCATGATGATACAATGGTATCGTAAAAGGTGCATGGTAATCAAAAATCATATGACATGAAATATGTTCATCATTACAATATAACAGTTATTTATGATATAAGTGCTAAAAGTGATATTTTATTTTGTGAGAAGGGAAGTTTGGAACACGACGCCGAAGGCGGGGTGTTCCATCCCTTCCAACAAAATAAAATCACTTTTAGCAGGTATATCATACACTATTTTTCCTATAAACACCATTAAAAGTCCAAATTAACGCATACCTAGTTCACATCAATTAATTGATGAAATAATAGCCTCGGGATTATCAGTTTTGAATCCAATTTCACCTAATCTATTCATGAAACAAGTTGCCAAAGTAATCAAATACAGAATTTGTTGATTTGTCTTTGTTGACAACTAACGTCAATAAATCACGAATTATTCTTTCTCGTTTCTTCGTTCCTCGATGGAAAGTGATCTAGGAAATTAATTTCTACCGCCGGAAATTGAAGAAGCTGCCAATAAAGCTGCTTTCGAAATATTGCCTAGTAAGTCAAAGCGACAGTACGACTTTTCATACGATCGTTTCTTGAAATGGTGTGAACAGAAAAATGTCAGTGGCAATGAGGCCAGTGAAGAAGTGCTTCTCGCATACTTTTAAGAAAAGTCCAAAATATGGAAATTGTCAACGCTTTGGTTGAATTACTCTATGTTCAAGTCGATGATGAACATAAATAATCATGACTTAAGCAGATATTACAAGCTTGTGGCTTTTTTGAAGCGGAAGGGTGAAGGATATCGATCGAAAAATTCAAAAGTATTGACAAGGGAACAAATCGACAAATTTCTCGCAGAAGCCCCGGATGTAAGGTGGCTATATACTGGTGTTTTCACTCCATATAAGAGGTTGTCAGCAAATCAGACGACCGATATGGCCAACTTGATGAAAAATTTGATGATGTAGGCGTTCTAGTACTGCAAAAAATCCGCCAGCACTCTTGCAGTGGAGATGACAGTCCTGTGTTGCCAAGTGTGTGCTGAAAAAATCAGTTGATTGTTGACATTTTCCTTCAAGCAACTTTTATGCATAATCTGAGAGATCTCAACTCAAAATCTCGGTTAAGAAGTAGTAACACTATTATTCAGCCCAATATTCACGTTAGTGCGTGTGGTGTTTTCAATAACCTCACATATCCAGTCCCGATAAATTCTCTATCCTTTAACAAAAACATCAGAATTGGCAACAGCGTGTTCCATGGATCGAGTGATCACGAAAATAAATAGAAATTTTTGATTACCAGCGCCCCTCATGGCCACTGTTGAACTAGAACGCCTTGTCCACAGGTTTGTCTGAAACAATATCGCAACATTAGAAACACCAGTATATAGACATCTTACCCGGATGTAATATATCTAACGCAGAAAGTTGCTGCGATTTCTGGTGTTTTTGGAGACTGTCGTAGAGAGGAACTGTGCGATTTGACATTAAATAATATCGAGGATTTCGGAACTCCACTAGTTGTCCACACAGTAGAATGGAACGACACCAAAATCATTACGAAAGAAAGCAATGGCAAGAAACGAAAATTAAAGGAATCTATGAGTTCGCTTGATATGGATCGCGGATGGCTGCCCCTCTTGAAGGACAAAATGTTATGTCGAATTCAAAATAACTTGACAAATGTCAATCACGAAAACTATCTACACCAAGTGTTTGCATTTGAAAAGGAATTCGCCTAGAAGTTTTGAGAACGGAAGCAGATTCAGTTTCCGAAACGTTAACAGATAAGTATTTCCATATAAATCAGTTCTTATTATTTTTTTGATAGTCAAGATTTGAGTTATACGAGAAGTTGCTGACTAATTGGGCTTAATCTATCCAGAAAGAACTGTTTTCCAATAGACGCAGCAACTTTTCGGTGTAGATTGAAAATCTACCCTTCTACACTTGTGTAGATTCCAATATTAATTCTTATTTTTTCAGATTGTGGTAGGTTACAAACCCAAAAAACTACGGAACAAATATTGATCCACCACAAAAAAAACAATACATATAATTCTGTTCCTCATCCTGTTGAGAATAGTTCTGTTTCTTTCTTAGAATTCATCATTCACCAATTCAAATCATCATGTTTTCAAGAAATTAGTTTTCTCTCCAATATGTGATATTATTTCGAATATAAATCGATTTCAGATTCGAAAGATGGAGGTGTAGATTCATTCGCATAAAATATATTACACAGCATTGTTTTATCAAACTATCTATTCTAAAATATAATCGAAGGACATCACTCTGGCTCATTGTGTTCGTAGCCTCAACAATTGGATGTGAAGGTTTTTATGTACAGCTTATCCAACCTATCCTAACCTAGCCCATTTTCATGTTCAGCACTGGTAATGCAGGACATAAAAAAAGGAGGAACAACTAGTAGAAGAAATTTTAAACACAGTGGAACACATTTGATACATGTTTTTTCATCCTTCTGTACTCCCCAGCGATTGCTGCTCATATAGTTTGCTAGCTTTTTGCCAAAATGAATTGGACAAGCTTTATATCCAAGTTTCTCATAAACCTTTCTGGATTTTGTGTATCGTTTTTTCGCCAGATACAAAAATGGAATCACCATCTTCTCATTTTGAGTTTTCATTATTCACGAAGACAAACTCTGTCCTTTCCGACCTGGGAGAGTGATTTCGTATTCCTCTCCGCCATAAATGACGGAGTTCAACACCCACTGACATTTAATTATGAATGATTTCCTTTGGAATCCCCACAAGATGTTGCACTTCATCACCCGTCATGATTCCGGTCCTTGGAGAGGCTGGAAGGAGCATTAAGCACTAAATCAAATCTGTTCTATTCAACGTTGCATGAGTAGTTTCCCTTCGAATTCGAAGGTATTATTCGGAATTCTGAGAAAGTCGTCGATTCGGGCGCATAATCCTGTGGGATTTATGGTTACATTCATTGGGAAATATTCTCTATGTGCATTCAGATGAAGCGTTTGAAGGAGATTCTAAATGATGGTGATGATCGTGTTTTTCGTTTTCAGCACGTCTTATGCAAGACTTCCACGATTCGGTAATAGGCTGATGTGGGGAAATGCATAAAACTGACAGTTGTCAGAATTCGGTGAATTCATCTTCGTATTTGAAATAGATATACATATTACCAAAACTAGGAAATTTTCGGTTATAATACGAGTGCATAAAAATTACCGATAATTTTGCAAGAAAGCGTGATATCTAAAG
This sequence comes from Zygogramma bicolorata, assembly GCA_032362365.1. Taxonomy (NCBI): domain Eukaryota; kingdom Metazoa; phylum Arthropoda; class Insecta; order Coleoptera; family Chrysomelidae; genus Zygogramma; species Zygogramma bicolorata. Next base: position 134,096 of record JAVJAQ010002665.1, on the reverse strand, counting down.
GGGGGAAAGTTTATTTTCATATTTTGAAGGAAGTGCCCGAGTCCGAAGGACAAGGGCTCTTTTACAAAATATGAAAATAACCGAATGCAATTTGTATAAGATATCACGCTCGAAAGCAAAATCATCTGGTCATTTTTATGCACGAATGTAATTCATTGGAATATTTCACGAACAAAGAAATTCTCAAGGAAATGTTATTTTTTGTTCATTTATACTTTCCTCTATAGATTGTATGGAGTACTCACCTAAACGCGAAATGTTTTTCTATTTTTGAAGTCTATCTGACATTCATTTGTGTTGTTTACTGACGTCTAGCGATACGGTTTCAAATGTGTTGTTATGGTGACTTGATACAATGCAATTGCCGCTGTAAGTTTCCGATAATTGCATTGCTCTTATGGGACATTTTATATATGAGGGAAATATTCACGTTGATGAAACAGAAATTGGATTATATTGAATGAAAAATTTAGTCCTTCACCCCACTAGTGTGATAAAATTAAGTAATGCTTGATAGTCATTATTTCATGGTTGATGGACTCTCTATCCATTTTTTTTGGTTTCTTCATCTGATACAATCTGAAAAATTGAGAAAGTATGTTGATAGTGAAGTGAAGGTCAGAGTTCTTATCTACCACGAAAAGTCGCTGCGTTATATGAAAAACAGTTCTTTTGGATAGAACACTTTCTAGTAGTCACCAACTTCTTATATAACTCAAATTTGCCTGTCAGAAGAAATAAAAGAAATACTGTCTACCAAAATACTTATCGTTGTTAACGTTTCTGAAACCAAAGACAGGGAATTTCCGACTGAATATGAAACTAGATATGAAAAAATCAAATCATCTTTCGAACAATCCGTTCAGGCCAGTCTCAAATAACCTACACAGTAGGTTTCGGCTGGCACCTGTAAGAAAACAACTACTCCCCTGGCTAATACCACGAAGGGCATTGAATTATATCCGACCGATGCCCGTGCAGGTTTCTTCACAGAAGAAAATCATGCATCTGCTTTTGGCGACACAAATGAAGGAATTGATTTTCAATCATAGGGACGGACACTCGTCAGTACAAGGTAGTGCCATCATCAACATGAAGTCGATGACTTCCCATAATTAAAAATCAAAATCCTTCAGAGTATCAAGCCCCGACCAAAGCTGATGCGAACAACGAAGTTATTGCGCCATCTACCAATAGACGAGGTATTCCGAAAGCAAACCGAATTCGCCCATTCTTTCTGCGAGGAATGGGCGTACTTGAAGACTAGCGTTTAATCAAATCATCTTTCGAACAATCCGTTCCGATGGCACTGCCTTGTACTGACGAGTGGCCAAATAGCCCGAAACCGGTCTGTGAGTTTGCCTGAACGGATTGTTCGAAATATGATTCGATTTACCGCCAGTCTTCAAGTATGCCCACTGACTATGTCGAATGTTTGAAATTAGATATATCGGAATCATGACCATAAAATCACTGTTGTTAGAGTAATTTACGATTGATATGTAAATAATGATAATTGTCACGTCAGCACGGAATAAGTGTTTACGATATTATTTCTACGTTCATGTCAACTCTTCAAATAGTGGAAGATATTTTTTTTCAAGAAAACTATCAGTTGATAATAATAATGAACATTACAAATGGCGGATCCATAGACAGCACAGCTAAAAATGGATCATTTCGTATGGAAAGTGGCCTCGCCAAATCGACCGTAACAACGCCTTTGGATATCAATTATTTTAAGTTTTTTGGCTTCTGCTGATTTGAAATTGTTCACGGATTGAATACAAAGAATTTTGCCTGCCAATGTGACATAATTGTTGACGAGACAAGATAATCTGAAATCATACTGAGAGAAACAGAGTGATTAAATGATTGAATAACAGCTCTCCAGAAAGTGGGAAATTGTTTTCGATAAATAAATTCTCTTTCCTAGGATTGATCTTGCTTGGGGAAGCTATTGTATAGCAAAATACGTGTCGTGGTTTTGTAAACCCAAATTCAGTGAGTAGCGAACTGGAAACTGTGACTTTTTTATCATCTTTATGATCGCATATTCCCACTCCACTATTGGATGATTTGCCATTGAATCAATTTCTAAATGGTTCTTCAGCTTCTTTGAATCACCTCAATATCAATGTATACGTCTACTACTTAGGAACTCGGGTAATATTGTAGAAAAAATGATGTGAAAATGAAAATTTTTTTTCTTCTTCTACGAAATATCAATTAAAACTGATCACAGACTTGTCACGAGTTGAATATTTTGGAATCGCATGAAGTCTCTATAATAGTATTCTATAATATATCAATTTTCCCACTGAAAATTTTCTCTGAACGAACCGAGATCTTTCTGGGATTGAATCGAATATTATCCTAGTGAGTAAAATGTTTTCAAAAAGCTCTCTATTTTGCTAGATATTTTGTGTAGATATTTCCTATGTATTTGATTAAAATTCCATATGCTTGGTATAAAAATTGAGCAAGAAAGAGCGATTTATATTCAACCCAGTGCCCGACGAGCCACATAGGCAAAGCAGTTGCTGTTCAAGACAGACTTTTTCTTTCTTTCTATGTATTGATCACACGTATCCGAATGATATACACGTATCTATCAACACAGAGTGTTTGTACATTTTTTATTTCATTTCTTTTATAGAAGTATGTTATGATTTCAATTTTTTTATTCGAAAAAGAAGAACATCTAGGAAGACAAATGAGTGCGATGAAATCATAATTTTTGTATTCTTTGCGAAATAATAAATAGGTTTGTATGATCACCTGCACTTGTGCTGTCTATAGATGAATCAATTCGAAACTCATTGAGTTTGATTTATTAAATTCTTCCCCAAAAATCCATGAAGTCACACTTATTTGTTACTGTTGAACTTTCCTCATAAATGTAGACAAATATTTTAATGCTACTCGTACAAAATATGTTCATTTTACTCAACTTGTTACACTTGGGCTAACGACCTCGTAAACGTGCTTTTTGCCATTGTTGCATAAATAAATATTCTTGCTCAACCCTTTCAGTCCTGGCATACACTGTAGTGTACGCCAATTCAAATCTATTGTAAAACAAAATCTATTTCGATTTTGACCATTGTCATTGTTGGAAACGTCATAATACGTGTGGTGTCATCTATGGGTACGGAAATGAAAATTGCGTATGTTAGTTTTACAGCGATCCTGTTTCGACCGGTATCGACAAGAAGTGATTTGACAAGTATTGTTTTTGTTTGTGTTAGCTTGGATTATCAGAGTTGTACAGTTTTTCAGTTATAAACAACAGTTCAAACTAACTGTCTGGAATATTAATTAGTGATTTTGTGACTTCGTTTTTGAGTTTTCGTCAAACATAGCAAGTACACTATCGTGTACATTGGGTGTCAGTAAGTGAATATACCTGGACTTTTTTTTTCAGGATTTATAAAAATGGTATTCTTTCAGCATTTTTTTTTCAAAATGAGTGGAAGACCGCTTTCATACGAGGAGCTTGTTTATTATTTGGAAAATGATTACTCAGACATTGAAATTTTGAGCGAAGATGATGACGGATGGACAATTGATTTTTATATGCCAGAAGGTTTGTTCGAAATTGATGATTTTCAAGTTGCATGTTAGCTAATGAGATGTACTCGTATTATTAGGTGCGCAGTTGGAAATGGATGAGCTTGAAACCTCTGATTTGGAACCTGAGCAGGATATATTGCTGAGGCTCTTATCGGTACCAATAAAGATATAAAGATAATCGTTATCGCCTTCGCTTTCGCCTTCTGTGATTGGGAAACATGGACCACATGAAGTACAGTCTGTGGATTAGATGGCTTCAATCATTTCCCTACAATTGATGATGAAAGCTTTGCTTTTCCGTTGCAAATTCCACGAATGTAAAAGCAGAACTCATAATATGTGTCAAAAGTTTCATGTTCACTTATGTATTACAGAAAAACAAAATTGTTTTCCTTATATCATACTAGAAAATAAAAACTCAATTATTACATACAATTTTGTCATGAGAATAAAAGATCAAAATAAATCATGAATATTAATTTCATTTTGCTTTGGTGGTTATGCTTCCGTTGAGTCCCAGTGTACACTGCAGTGTACATATCAAATCTCAGAATTGGGGAATGATAGGATTCATTCCAAAAATCTGAAAATCATAATAAAAATAAAGATTGCATGTACCAGATTTCATATTTTTCCTCCAAATTAAAAAAAATCGGGACTTCAGTTTCGAAGAGGAATATACCGACGATAAAACTATTCATCATGGATATATTTATAAAATCTATAGTTGCTCCTCTCAATGTATAATATGTTTCTGTATCATTCATCGAATGTATTTGTTCACCAATGATATTTCCTTGGAACACATCCATCCTCAACTGTTTTGAATACATAAATTCTCAACAGAAGCAATCCACTCTCCGAAGGATTCGAACCAAGCTTCGTTTAGTGAGATCGCGAGATTGAAACGAGAAAAAACTGCCGAAATAAAGAAAACACTCCCATCGATCACCGATGCTATCTGCAAACTCCAAATATAAATCTGCAAGGCTACCGGATCAAGTATGAAAGTTGAAATGATTCAGTGCTTCATTCTTCGGCCGTAAACATCGAGCGTGTGTATAAATTGCGGAACGAGAGCGAGCTAGGACTGAACAAGTTTATCTCAGCGAATAAATTTGTTTTCAATTTCCTCTATGGCCGCGATAGCGTCGAATTAGATTTTCGAATTGTTGGTTTGTTTATTGATGGATCTATCGCAGTGGTGCGCTTTGCAGGTGCATTCTCTGTTGTTTGTTCATGTGGTTATACGGGGGCAGTTGCAAGTACAATAAGTACCTGGAAAATTGAAAAATTCCTAGGTCCTCACATGGTTGCTTTTTCAATTTTTCCAGCGACGTTTTATGGCTTAAATAACTTGAGCGATGCTACCCCAAGTAGCACATCATATTGGCTAAACCCCGAGTTCAGATTGGTCCAATATAGATATATCGTAAGTGAAAAATTGATGTTGACCTAATATTAATCAATATTGAGAAAATGATATCTCATTATGAATATTGGTTCAATATTGACAATACATTTCAACTGCATTTTGTGAAGTTCAATATTGATAATATATGGGTTTGATAACCTATTACTGATATCAGAATTACCATATCAGGTGATAATGAATAATATCAGTTTAACAACATAGATATTTCAATATTGTCTGCATATTTCGTATATACTCGATTCTCAACATCGAAATCTAATGTATATTCGACATTGTTTGGGAGCGTAGATTGAAATATTGCATTATCATTAGGTGGCATATTGGCATGATACTGCAATATAGATATGCGAATTCTGATATTGCTTGAATATTGTTTTAACAGTAAAATGAAAATATTTAAATAGTCATTTTAGAATCACAACCTGAAAAGGGGTATCGGGATTTTGAAAGTGATCAATTAATGTATTCAAACATATATCAATATTGGTAACGCAATATTCATCACGAATTATTCCTAACAAAATTTGGAAAAATTGAAATATTGTCATGTGGTGGATCTCAATACCAGAAAATTACGTCCATAACATTCGGCACAGCAAGTTTGATATTCCAAATCGCCATCACATAAGACAGTGATCCTTCAGTGTTTTTTCGAATATATTTCATTGTTAATTAAGTTTCTAACATTTTAATGTTGTCTCGAACATAACTAACTTGAAGTCACCACATCTATACCACCCAACAGTGTATAGTGGTGACAATATTATTTCTATTCTGAAGGTCGTGAGTACAAGCTCCGCAGCATCCGAGTTTTTTCCAGGTCAGTATTCGGTTGATTAATGTGTATGAGTGAAGTTTTCAAGTTGACTATTCGATAAAAAAGATATGAATAATCCCGAATATTATAAAAAAGAATTATTGGGTGACATCAATCGATTTTTCCTTTTTCGTCGATATTATCATTCACAATATTGTACCAATATAGTTGAAACGATATATCCCTATATTGCTTTCGAATGTTGATCTAATATTGCCGAATGTTCACTTTTTTTGTAGCCAATATGATATCTACAATATAAGGTTGATATCCCCGTAATATTGAACCAATATTGGTCTAATATGTTTGTGCTACTTGGGTACTTGGCATTTTTTCTCAAATTGATTTGACAAATCGTTACCTGGTAGGATGGCTGTATCGTAATATTCACTTTTCTGTTCGAATTTGAAACGGAACGTCAAATCACATATCAATAACCTTATCAATACACCTATATGCTCATAACGAAATAAGAGCCACATCGTTGTTGTCATTGTGGAGCATTCTAAACAAATTGAATACCTCCAAAATCAGTGACTGTTCGATTTTTAACTTGTAATACCTCTAGTGCTTGGATTATTTCCAGAAATTTATTCGGGCTCACGAATATTTCGAATATTTTTTGAAATATTCGTGAGCAAGAAAACATTTCCAAGGATAATTCAAGAATGCCTGGAATTCAGTAGGAAAATTTCTCACCATATTGAACTTCAATAAATTATTTAAAATTCATGTTTGAGCCTTTCACAGTACGTCGAGGTAGGCTTTGGATTACTTTACAGATTTGCCAATTGAATAGATATTGATTCGTTTTGTCACATTTAATTCTGTTTATTGTGTGAGCTTTGACCAAATGAATCGATTCGATCAAGAAAGCTACCGAAGTTATTGTACCGACTTCAGTTGCACAGATATTTAGCTTGATTGTCAACACGATATATTCATGTTCTTTCTTTTTTTATATGCGGATTCACACGAAAGGGAAGACCTGTAATGTTCAAAGAACATCGCGTGAATCAAGGGACAGGAGATACGAATTAATATTTATTTTGAATTTCTGAACTTTGTAAACCTCAGGGAAAACCTATTTTGGCAAAGAGTTCTAGAGCTCAGCTGTTCTATTATAAAATGATCCCTGAGCAAGAGAGTTTCGACAGATTTCCAAATTCACAACAAAGGGGTGGGAATTCTGTACTCGTCCAGTCATCCGTGTAGATTATGCCAAGGGGGAAACGATTGATTTCAATTCGGAAGAGCATGTACCGTGGAAGTATCTATAGAAGAGAGACAAGTCTCCGACCCTTTCACGATGTTAGTGAAAATACAAGTCTACTGTCTCCTGCCACCTTATATAACCCAAAACTTTTATTTATTTCAGGTTCACCCGATTCGAAAAATTGAGAAAAATAAGTATCACCGGAAAATATATATGTTTAATATATATTTTTGAACATAATAATGGTGATAGTGAAGTGTGAGTGGCTCGTAAATGAAGATGTGGATTAGTATTGTATTTTCATTAGTCTGCTGAATTGCTCTAGTGCCGGATTTGAACTTTCAATTTTTTTTAACTTCTGCCCCAAGGGGGAATGTAACATGTTATGTCAAATGAAATATTATATGCTCATGTCAAAAAAATCCCACTCTAATTCGCTGTAGGTTACCCACGCGGAAAAAAAAAATCCGATAAAATACCTGAGTTTCAATGGTAACGCAGAACAAAATATCCATTCCATTGGTCGGAAATTTTTGGTGTGAAGTTTTCATACAAATGAGAATTACAATGTTTCTATTAGTACCTATCTTCTGTTCCAGCTCAAATTATCGATACAAATGAGAATTTAATTATTCCAAATTCTTTTCTACAAACAAATATAATATGGTGAAAATAATAGATTGCGGTAACATGAACAATCTGATGCCACGAAAACCCAGGCATGTCTCATCTCAAGAAAAGCCGATCTATCATCATCAAATATTCAGATGTCAAGAGTAACTATTCCTACGAAATCAAGTACCTCGATGCTAGGAATTACGATCAGTGATAATCTCTCATGGGAAAACCATGTGAGATCGATCGCTAAAACGGCTTCCCAGAAACTTGGATTTCTATTTCGTACGAAGAAATACTTCACTTCTTGTCAGCTTCTAATGATCTACAAGGCTCAGATACGACCTGTCATGGAATGCAGTTCTCACGTGTGGAGTTCGGCACCAAAACATTCATTGAGGCTTCTCGATTCTATTCAGAGAAAGGCAATTCGTCTTGCACAAAGCTTTCCTTCCCTACATTGAAGGAGTTACTGACCAAATCAGCCGAATTCTCAAAAAACAGGACATAAAACCGATATTTGCAGCCAACAATAAAATCTCCACATTCCTCCGCTTCCCCAAGGACAAAATCGTCAACGAATCACAGGGTATATATGAAATACCATGTTTTGATTGCCATAGAAAATATGTAGGCCAGACCAACAGACGTGTGACAAGTAGAGTATACGAACATCAACTTGCTGTCCGAAAATCAGACCCATCTTCAGCTCTGTCCAAACATCATCAAGAGACAGGACACAATATAGACTTTGAGAACACTAAGACCATCGCCACAGCAAAAACACTACAAGCTCGTATAATTCGCGAGGCCATCGAAATCGAGAAGCGACCTTCCTGCTTAAATAAACGTGACGACGCGACGGTCAGAGACTTCCAACTGCATGGAAACCCCTAATTTCCAGATGCCCAGTCCCCACCAAGACATCCGACGGTGTTTTAGCAGCACCCGCCGCTATAAATACCACCCAACATCCCTCGATACCTCAGTTCGATCTAAGGAGTAGGCAGATTGAGGCCCCGGCGTCAAGTCACAAACCCTTGCCCCCTGTGACAACACCTGAGGAGTAGGCAGATTGAGACCTCAGCGTGAAGTCACATTTACTCTTGAAAATGGCTCCAAAATCGGAGCCGAAACGTCGAGAACAAAACTCCAGACGCGGTTCAACCCAAACTCAACAACAACAAATATATATATATATATATATATATATATTCAATTTGTAATATATTTCAGAAACCATATCATTATAATGTGATCCTGAGAAAGTAAAGTATGAATGACGTTTCTTTTATATCTTACTCATAATCGTTGATTGCCCAGAAATAATTTGTTCACATCATCATTGTGGTCTCGGTAGTGTAGTGGTTAGCATATCTGCCTATCAAGCGGAAGGCCGGGGTTCGAATCCTCGCCGGGCCACCGTGCTGGGTAATCGCACGTTAAAAGGTAAGGCCTCGTTGATCCATTGCTCGCACAAGTTTCGACTTTTGAGGGTTGACGTTCGTCGGCTGGTTAACGAAAACGAACAATTTCAGAACAACAACAACAATCATCAAGACGTTGTCGTTGATAGAGTCATGATTTTTTTATGAATAATATAATGCAGAAAGTTTTGTTCCAAACTTTCTGGCCACCATTGATTTTGTCATCATAATCATATTTTCGATCTTGAATCACGCTATGTCACGTCACGCAGCTAAAGTTTTTTCGGGTAATGTTGTAGGTTCCTACAATAGATTATTTCAGAATCATCGTAGAAATGAAAATGAAGAGAACTCGATTTTCCTAATCGTTATCAATAGTCTATACAATTTCGTATTCACCTAGTTATTGTTGTTCTGAAAATGGACGCTTGAAATTATCATACATGGTGAGAGAATAGAGAAGATTCTATTGAATTATTGATATATTCATTTTTAACAAAGGACAAATGAAGAAACACATACGTGGTATGTGGAATTCAATGCTTTCCTAAAATTAGCGGAGAATTCTCTATGTTGTAGCTCGATATATTGAATGCTGAGTTGAAACAATTTTCTGTTTTCGAAGTGACTTTATTTCACTTGAATATAATTTGCAACATTATATACATTGATGAGTGAATTATTTCTAAATTCATTTTCAGGTTGATAATTTTGAAAATGAAAAAAATAATTTTTATACGAGACTTCTTATTTTCAATATATGGACAGTATCATATGTGAACGACCAGGATTTTCCCAAGAGCGAGGAGGAAACTGATTGATCAATGTTGCTTGGTCGATGAAACCGTAGGGATTTTATCGATACTTCAACTGTTGGGGAAATATTTATATACCACTGAATCGAATGAAGAACAGGCAGTTCAAGTCAATATTGTAGTTTGGTTGGTTGATAATTTGAAATGTATTGATGAATATCTGTCTGGCACTTCTCAGAAACGACTCCAGCAGAGAAAGTCGAACACCAAAAACATCAAGAACTGTTTTCTATATTCCAACGCCCACTTCAACATCATTCCTGTACGGCAGAATTTCTCGAGACTGAAAGGAGACTTGATCAATCAACGCTGTTCGGCCGATAAATTCGTAGGTGGTTTCACCAATATTCGTACTATAATTGTTACAGGAGTATTCATGAACCAGTAACTCAAGCATAGGAGTCGAAAGGAAGAACACCAAATAATCTTGGACATGCTTCAATTCCTGAAAGAACTATCCTACAAATTTTAACATGTGAAAGCTTCCATTTTCAACCCAAAAAATGGTTTTCAATCTGGGAAAAAACTCAAAATAGGTTAAATAAGATATTCCTTCGCCAACCAACAAACTCATGTTCATAACAGTTTATATTTTCGCTATTTGCTGTGAGTTCTATACAAGGTTTCTTCCACAGAATAGGGTGATGAGTAAACTATCGTTCAACATTCGTGTTAATTTCAACAGATATATAAAATTTATTTTTGCATTGAAGTTACAACTCTTCACTCCACCTAACGTTGAAATACAAACGTCAGGATACGAAGGCGCATATCAAACTATGAAAACATATCAGGCAGAAAATGAAAAAAAAATGAAAGTTGTGTTCTGCCCTTTCGATAACAGCAGTTGCACAGATAAAAAAACAGCCCACTAGCTTATGTAATCCATCTTTCTTTGCTTCATACATTCTTTCTCTCCTACTCGAAAAACGGTGCTTTATCAATAAAAAAAAAGTTTTTTGTATATCCGCACCGCAAACACCGAAACTTGATTAACGTTAAAGCCAAAAAGTGATTAGGTACCTTTCGGACAACACGTCGACAAATATTAATCGGATCGCCCGAAAACTTCGTTAAAAACATCATTCATCACGTCCATGGCAGAATACTTTTCGAATCGATATTGTTCACCACAATCGATCATTCATAACCAGCCGTGTCAATGATTCAGATTTTTCATTAGGCTTGGCGTATGAGGAGGATTCTCGAGTTGTAGAGCTTTGTTGTGAACATCGTTGTAATCAGTGTCCCGCATTAGCTGGATCAAATGAGCTTGCATTTACGTCGTTCTTCTGATCATTTCGGTTTCCTCAGTTCAGAATACGATGATGGGTTCAAAGTTTTTGTCAACCAGCTGCCATCCTAATGGTGGTGACAATCCAAAGAGAAACAAAATTTGTGCGAGCAAACGATCAACGGGGCCCTACATCTCAACGTGCGATTTCTAGCACCATCCGAGATATGTTCTCACAGGAAGGTGCACCCTTCTTTGATCTGCACAACCATATCAGTGGACTCCTCGGCAGAGGAGTTGCAATGGATTCACATTCCCAACAATATTGGATTATGTTGGGCACGTACACTTCAGGTAGGTTCAGTTACAAAACCTAATTTGATCGCTTGCGAACAATCCTAAAAACAAAAAGATTGAGTCGAAACATATTGTCTCTTCCACTTTTCTCGTATCTCTTATTTCTTTCCTCTTCTCACCATCGTCTCTTCCTCATTACTTCTCTCTTCTTCGCTTCTCCTTCCACATTCTTCTCCTCTGATCGTTTCTATCATTTCACCGAATTTTTCAAACACAAAAAAGTACCTCCTTGGTTCGACTCTGTTCTAAGAATGGCTCATGATCCCAAACTCTGATCTCAAATCCCTGCCGATTCAAACAGAATTGATTCATTCGATCTTCAGCTAGAACTGTCAGTAGAACTTGGATTATGGCGCATTTTTGTCTCAGTAAGAAAGATGTTATTGAAGTATTTGTTATCAAATGAATCCATGTTACATTTCGTTAACATTCACAATAAAAATCCTACGTTGATTACATTAATTTTCGTCAACGTATTGTGAAAAATAGTTCGGTGGGTCTTCCAATGAATCCCAAAAACTTCTTTATTGAGCTATACGGGGTCAAGCCCGACCCTCAGAAGTTTAATAAAATCATATTCAGGATTCAATTCCTTGCTATTTGTCGGTTGAAATATTATGGAGAAGCATAATCCAGCCCAACTGGAATTCTCATTAATAATGATAGTGATTTTTTTATATGCAGATTCACACAAAAGGGAAGTCCTGTAATGTTCAAAGAACACCGAGTGAATCAAGGGATAGGAAATACGAATTAACATTTACTTTGAATTTCTGAAGTTTGTAAGCCTCAGGAAAGATCCCTGAGCAAGAGAGGTTCGACAGGTTTCCGAATTCACAACAAAGGGGTGGGATTTCTGTACTCGTCGAGTCATCCGTGTAGATATTGCCAAGGGGGGAACGATTGATAACAATTCGGAAAAGCATCGACCGTGAAAGTATCTATAGAAGAGAGACAAGTCTTCTACGATGTTCCAATGAAGTGAGCGAGTCTGTGGGCGAAGAATCACCAACGAGACGAATTGCCTTTCTCTGAATAGAATCGAGAAGCCGCAATGTATGTTTTGGTGCCGAACTCCACACATGAGACCTGTATTCCATGACAGGTCGTACCTGAGCCTTGTAGATCATTAGAAGCTGACGAGAAGTGGAGTATTTCTTCGCACGAAATAGAAATCCAAGTTCCTCAAAAGCACTCTCACCGATCGATCTTACATGGTTTTTCCATGAGAGACTATCACTGATCGTAATTTCTAGTATCGAGATACTTGATTTTGCAGGAACAGTTACACCTGACATCTGGATATTTGATGATGATAGATCAGCTTCTCTTGGGAAGAGATATGCCTGGGTTTCATAGCATTAAATTCCACCAAGTTCATGTTACCCCATTCTTTTATTTTTGCCAAGTCGTCGTCAATTTTATTGACGTGAATTTCTCTTTGAATCATTGTTTTTTTTTGAATGACTTGATACACAAGTAGCTGACTCGTCAGAAGATAGTGTATATAGAAACATCACAAAAATACTGAAAAATATCACAGAAAGAAAAACTTGAACGAATTCATTCCAGAAATACAAGTATCACGTTTCACATGCTAAGAACTCGACTAGAGAGTAGAAAGACTCGCGAAGAAGTAGTCCCTTCACTTCGGATTCGGATGTTTTGATATTCTGAATTGCTACCTTGTTATGAAGCTTGATTGGCATGAAAATCTCAACCAGCTGAGGTATCTGAAAATTATTGTTACTTCTTAGGTGGTATTCGTGTTGGAGTCGCTCGTCTGTGTGGTGTGTTGCATCCGTTTTAACAAATCTTACATATATAATCGTAACAAGTCGATGTTAACTAGATCGGAGCTGCCAAAAAACAAAACGATGTTTTGAGAATTTCTTGAGAACTTCATTAGATTTGTGAAACTATGAGAACTCCAAGAAACTTTACTGACTGCTTTCGCTCGATACTTTTGTTATTAAATTTCATCAGAAGACTTTTATTCAATTTGCGAGTCGAAAAAATGATAGGATCTGTTTTTGTTTCATTCCAAACCAATCCATCAAGCGACAAAATACTTCTTCATTTTCTGAACAGAAGCAGATGCAGCCAGACTCACAATCATCGAAATCGTCGGATGAAGATGCTACAACTGTATCATCCGCAAATAGAGACAGATGATAACCTCCAAATGATCCAATTACGTCATTAATGATGAATATAAAAAGAATTGGTCCATGCAAACTACCTTGGGGCACACCCTTTTAAACTTTGGAGAAGGACGATTCATACACTGTATCTCTACATGCGATTTGGACTATTTGTGTCCGTCTATTAAGGAAAGAGTCCAGCGATTGTAGATCATTTCCGCGAAAGATGAAAGATCAATAATAGGATAATATATTGATTCGATAGCTTATGTGTCTCATATATGACAGCTTTCTACGTAAAAATATACAGAAATCCTGACTGTGACACTAAACATTCTGAAAACCAATCAGGTTTGACACAATGATTTAAACGATTTGCTAGGAGTGGTTTCTCGCTATGTGAATAGTTTTGGAAACGATGGTACTCTCCACATCGGTTTCTCTTCCAGAATACAGAAAGGAAATAGTTATTTTTCACATCTGTCGAAGATTAATCATGTTTTTTCTTGAAGAAAGCCGGTCTGTCATTACCCAGCAAAATAATTTGCGATACTCAGATTCTGAATCAAATGGGATCAATGGTCCGGAGTCCTTTCTGAAGGATTAATTTCCTGTTTTATGCTTTGAAATCTTTATATTCCGTTATTCACTGATCAGTTTCTTTTGAACTAGAGAACTAATGTCGCAATGTTCTAGCTGAGTGAATCTTTGATTTCTATTATGATTTTTTGATCATCTATTCCACCTATTAGACTATGTGCTATTCAATATTTCATTATTGGGTGTCTCTTTTTCACCTACTATTGTTTGTTTATCATTCTTAACTTCATTTAATATCCCCATTTGCGAAATCCACACAAATTTAAAATATCCGAAATACACATCCGACATTTTTACGCATTTTTTTCCAACGAGAATTATATCCGTTGTTTTTTGGTAAACAGCTCTATTGAATAAAATCGCCGATACGGCATTCTTCGAAATCGTTCGTAAACTATTTCTTATTACAGCAACTCGAGAGAGGCAGATTTGAGTTCTTCTGCGAAATTTAATACATTCAAATACTTTGGATGCGGAACTTTTCTCGCCAACCCACCGAGATTCTTCTGCACAGATACAGTCCAGGATTGCTTCTTTTGTAAGGAGTGGGGAATTCCATTCACCGGAAACGGCCGCTTTTATCTGAATAATTTTTCTTTCGGAGTTGAGCTCGTCGAAACGCATAGTTACCGAAACTCTAATCTTATCCTCCACGTTCCGTTTCAGTTAACTTTTCTCGAGTTGTTGGGAGTATTTTGCCCATCACTTACGAATTTTTGGTAATGATGCTCTCGATGCGCCCCGAATTAACTGAAAAAAAAGTTATTATAACCCATCAGAAATGTAATAGTATATCATGAAACTAGTGTTGTAATAATAATTTTCCTAACAAGTGCGGAAAGTGATTCTTTCCCGCACGCGACTGCCGTTACCGTTCGGGCAAGCAGTCGAGTGTGGGAAAGACACTTTCCGCGTGAGTTAGGAACTTTTTACTATTTCTACGAGCGTAGGAAACAAATTCATTTTTTCAATTATTTATTTATGCAAATGGAAATAACTAACAAGAGTAACATTTTCTATCCACTAATTATTCGTAATATTTATTGTAAATGTACAATTTGATGCATTATGTAAATTTATAGCGGAAGCCAGCATATTGTTTGAAGATGGCTGATTTCCTGAAGAAGAAGGTAACTCGGGCAATACATTATCGAAAGAAATCGAATGTGCAGGCACAGGCATCAAATCGTCGCCGATCGATATAGACGTGGATGGTTCTAAAATGCACCCGGAAGACGATGTAGTGTTCAAATTGAGATTTTTGTTGCACATTCCTTTTTTTTCGATTGGTGGAGTGTTCTAAATACCCCTCTGCAAGTGAAGTCGATTTCCATCCTCCTAGGCGTTTGATATTAGTTGTAGCCACACCACAGTCAGCAAGTAAAGTGGCTGAGGCACGCCTGAAGCTGTGACCAGTGTAAAGCTCTGGATTTTGAAGGCGCAGATATACTGCTATTTCGGAGGGTATCTTTCCTATGGTATTGATTTCTACACATTGCACAGTACATTTTCCACTTTTGTAATACAAGAATAAACGACGGTGAGGAGTCTCTTTTGAATGTAAATGTACATAATTTCTGTATACGTTCAAAAAATAACCATCATTTGCTTCTTCAGATATCACGAAGGATCTGGAGGAATGATTTTTGGAATCCTTGATATTAATAATTATCAGGTTTTCTTTGTCGTCTATGTCGTCAATGGTGAGTTTTGTTAGCTCTTCTCGTCTGCAAGCACCAGCTAATCCAAAAATTGCTACTAACTTAATCATGAGGTATATGTCATCGGGTGCTTCAGTCATATATTTTGGAACTTCTTCTTGAGTGACGATTTTGGCCTTTTTCGGTCGAAAACCGACATTCTGTCTTTTAATGAATGCAATTATTTTGTAAAATTTGCCAATATCCAAATTTTGCTTTACTTTGATTACACTCTTCAACATTGAATATCTTGCCCATAAAGTATTCGGCTTCCATGTTTTAGACATTTCTAGAAAATAAGCCAAGAATACTTCTTCTTTATTTGGTATTTTCACTTTTTTATTGTTGCACCATTCAATAAAACTCGTGTATTGCTTCTCAAACCCTTGTTTAGATTTCGTTGGCAATAACTCTAAGTTCGCATCTGTAGCTGCTTGCACGATTTCTTGTGGAAGTTCTTCATCAGATGAATAATCCATTGTGGCAATTTCACTGAATCGAAAATTTTATATAAGTAACGCTTTGTCTGTCACTCTGACAATTACAAACAAATTTGTGTATTGATCGGCATGACAACATCAATTGTTACCTACTCGTTATCAGATCAATCAAAGCCTATATATAGGGTGATTTTCATAACAATACATTTTTATTTATCAATATTTGTTCATTTTTTCAATAAAAAGTGCAAAATGATGGATGATTCTGAACAAACTCACTTAGTATTGCAACAAAAAAGCTTGAACTTTCATATTTTGTCACCCACCACTTATATTTTACGAGGATATCATATAAATGTTTTTCCCGCACTAGTGTGGGAAAATGACCTTTTCCAAACTGAATTGCGTGCGGGTAGAGGGTGAATCACGCACGCTTGTAGGAAAAAAGAATATTAGGCAAGAAGGGATTAAATTAATCCACGTGTGCGTGATTGCTATACACACGCATCACGTACCAGACTTTTCCTACAGCAATATACAAAGAGTATTTCATTTTTTCGAAAGGGATACTGTGTATTTTATTGTATCTTTGAATTTTTTCAATAATTTCATTATGAGAAATTTCATAAATTATATACTTAGCATGTGTTTCACAACTACACAACAATTTTTTTTATTCTACATTGGGAACATTATAATGATTCATGGTTACTGTACAATTATTGAATATATTGGATGTATTTCGGTGTGTTTCGTTTCGTGTTTACTCCTATTGAAGAAGTAAAGTCAGAATTTTTTTTTCACAAACGCTTTCTGTTGATGGGTACGTGTATCAAAGACTTCTGAATCATCCAAGAAAAGGAAGAAAAAGTCCATCAAAAACAGCTACTTCCTTGTCTATATGGCAACGACGGGCCCTGGGCTACATATAGAACACCTTTTCTTCCTCAATTTGTATACCAAGTATTCGAAAATTGAAAGAAATAGATAACAAATATAGGAATATCTGCACAAAGGAAAATAGATAGCTATTTGTGGACAAAATCTCTCTCAGCAGGATAATATTTTCAAACAAAAACCAATACGTCGAAACCAGAAAGTAGCACCAACGTTCCTGAAAGTGTGTCCCAGTGACAACAATTCAATCCAGTCCCTTTGCAAAATTTTCGGAAAAGTTTTTCCATAAGTCCCGCAGGAACCAATAAAGACTCTAGCACATGCGGTAAACTCCTTCACATGTGCGGCGAACTTTCCACTTTGTATCGTTATTACGGCCTCGAGTGGAACGTCTCTGGTTACACAATATGCGACCTATATATCGATACTTATCTTGTTAGGAGAAGCCCCTATGCCGACTCAGCGATCGGATAAGTGGCCATTCTTCTTCCCGAAAAGATGTCGGGCCATAGCAAGATATGCTTTAACAAGTGTGACGTGCCAGAATATGAATACATGATGATTCCGCAATGAATAATGGAGTTTTACGAGGAACCGATGCAGAGGGTCGTTCCTTTCCAGGAATTGCCTTTTGTAGGAAGAGTTGATTTTGACGGTGAAGATAATTCCGTCGGAGAATTCACGCTAGTGAATGTCTGCACTTCGATGCTCTTTTTTTTCTCTCATCTTTGAGGACAAGATAACCAATTGGAGGATTAATTCTGTTGAAGAGTTGAATATATCGGTTCATGTAGACAGTTTGGATTAAGCAGTGTTTTTCCCTATACAGTGACTGTTCATGTTCTGTGTGATTGTGATGCATTCATTCAAAGAAATAATGTATCGGGGAAGCGATTTGGGCTCTTCTCCCTCAATGCAGAAAGAATGCAAAACTTCTACGAGAAAAATTTGGAAAAAAACATAAATTACTTCATCATTCAGGCAAGGTTTATTAACAAATAACGCAATAGCTGCCCTCACAAGCGAAATATATTCACATGGACAATAAACGACCAGCAATTTGTGTATTCCTAGATCTAGCTGAGGCTTTCGACACCGTTGACCATATCCAGCTGCTGGAGGCCTTGGATTGCTCAGGCATACGAGGTAATCCACAAAAGCTACTAAAGAGCTATTTGAATGGCAGAAAACAAGCTGTAAAAATCAATAATGTCCTAAGCACAGAAGCAGAATTTAGTTATGGTATACCACAAAGCACTGTTATAGGTCTTCTTTTATTTTCCTTGTATATAAACAGTTTTCTCACTCTGACGTGCGACGGTTCAATCTTCAGCTTCGCTGATGACACGGCCGTTCTTTTCACAGACGAAAATTGGGAAAGCCTTTAAAAGAAGGTAGAATATCAAATCAACATACTTAAGGACTGGTTTGATCACAAATCACTAACAATTAACTTTGAGAAAACGCACTTTCTGCCTTTCGTAAGCTATGAAAACCGGTTGCCAAATTTTGATGAATTGACTATCAATAAAAACGGGAAAGTTACGAAAATCACCAGAGCAAGCCACATAAAATATTTAGGTGTCACGATAGACCCCCATCTTGGATGGGATGTGGATGTTAGGAATGTTTCGAAGACGCTCAGATATATGATATACAAGATCAAATACTTGAGATCTATCCTCGATACAACTCACCTCAAAACGATATACTATGCTTTAGTGCAGTCTCGACTACAATATGCCATCCTCAGTTGGGGTGGAATATTTGATACTCACCTTAAAAAAAATGGAAATAATACAAAAAAAATTCTGAGAATAATGTACTACAAAAAAAAAGACTACTCATCAAACTTCATTTTCAGAGATGCACAAGTACTCGATATACGTCAACTGTACATGTATAACATGATATTATTCATCTTCAAAAATAAAACTATCCTTCAAAATCCCGAACATAACTATAACACAAGAAATAAATATAAGGTTAACGTACAAGTCACCATAACAGGAAAAAACATTGGCCAGCACACATATGATTACTTGAGTGGTGGAATATACAACTACTTACCAATAATGTACAAGGAATATATTCACGAAATAAACAATATAAAACTCATGAAATTTTTTTTTGAAAGGTACTTGCTTGACCTGAACAGGGATATTGTACATTATTTGATTACAAATGAAGACTGATAACACTTCTTTGAAACTCCGACCATCCACACAGTTATCACAATTCACCTTAAGCTCTTCTATCTTGAAACCACGCTAGTGTCATACCCATTTTCATATTCACAACCATACACCTATATATTGTAATAATTTTTTAGATTTAAGGATACATGAACCCACGCACAACTTCGGTTTTAGTGGGATTCTCCATGTTTGTTTGCAAGTTCTTGTCACACTCTCATTATTACTTTTATATATTGATATTTACTGAATATTATTATCAAAACTTGCTGCTCTCCCAAAGAATAATTCTCTTCCTGAATGGAATTCATGTGATTTTTTCAACATTTCTCGGGGTTCATGAGTGAACGACTACCCGCACATCTCAAGGATTCCTATGGAACTATTGATTTAAATGAAAATTCAGTTCATAACAAAAGGAAATAGTTAATTGTTCAACAAGCATGAATGACAGTCATTTCCTACCGCTCATGCCGCAATTCATATAGTGGGAAATCAGCATTTCATGCGAGTTATACATTATTCTTTTTCTAAAACTATAACAGATGATTGCGGAATGAATTTTATTTTGAATACAATTGAATGAAGCTTTATTTTTTCTTTGAATCGAAAAATAGAATGGGAGAAGTAAAATAAAAAAAATCCGAACACTCTTCTTTGATAGGTGCCTGTGAATCATTCGAAGACGTTTGATTCTTTCACGAGAAGGAGGAAAGGGTCCATCTTAAACAGCTACTCCCCTGCCTATATGTTAACGACGGGCATTGAAAATCACCATTTCTTGCTCATTTTGTGTACCAAGTATATGAAAATTGAATCGAATAGATGAAAAATATAGGAATATCTTCACAAAGCAAAATATAGAGCTGTTTGTGAAAAAAATCTCACTCACCAGGATATTTCATTCCAACCCATACAAGATCTCGTTTCGCTCAAGGATAATTATCCCCTGAGCTCTCCGGTGGGAAAATGGATAAATAACTGATTCTTTTCCTATGTTTGCTATCTATTTGATCCAATTTTCATATGCTGAGTGTACAAATTCAGAAGTGAGTGGGAGTAGCTGTTTTAGATGGACTCTTTTTTCTTTTCGTGAATGATATTTACGTTCCTATCAAAAAAGAGTGTTTGTAAAAAATGTTTGATTTTACTGAGACTTTCACTTAAAAATTGTAATTCAAATTTCGCTATTCAGAGAAGAAGAAAGCTAGAAAATAATTTTTCAAACTTCTCCCCACAAAAATACCTCCTTATTAAAATTAGATGAGTAAATAGAGCTGTCATAGCTTGAAATTTGATACACTACGGGAGATATGATACCACAACTGTAATACAATGAAGTCATTATGTTTCCAGCTGATGAAATTGAAGAAATACGATGTACCTTATTGATCTCTGAAGAACAGTTGAGATAGAGCAGTTCTGCGCGGTATTCTTCGTATATTACTCTCCCATTTCGTGTGGATCTGTATGTATTAAAAAAACGTCGTTGCTGTGAATTGATTTCATCCACATCTCACATCATCTCGTATAATAATTTTGATTCTATTTCATTACCATTGAACTCATTCGAATGTTCGTTGTGAATTAAAAATAATATTTTTTTGCAGGTGAGTCGATTTTCACGTCCTCAGTAGTATGCAGACACGTATGTGAGTATGTGGAAGCCACGCCTTCCCAAAGAGCACCAGTGAGAGCGTACTAAAATATTCTAATGCTTTTGCTTCAGTGATTCAGATCAAGGCATCTAATTGATTCGACTGACACATGTCACTTGAATTTTCTCAGTGTAGTTTCGTATTGTTGCTATGAATTGGCAGATTTCTCAGTATCTTATAATCATTCACTCCTACGCTATACAAAAATGATTCACCTATTTTATTTATATTTTATCAAAGGTAATACCACGAGTTCCTCAAATTTAATCGATAAATTTTCATTTTCCACAAAAACTCTTTTATTTGGCAAAAGTATGAAAACAAACCGATTGATAAAGTCACGAGTCCTTAGGACGAGTGATTTTATCTAATTCGGTTTGTTTGAATGCTTTTGCCTCAAAATAAAAAAGTTTGGGTGTTTCGAAAATGAAAATTTATCTTATTTAATTTGAAGAACGGGTTGTATTTGGAGAGATTATTTTTTGAACGAATAGAAGGAAGAACAATTCAATTGATCAGTATTTCGTTCACATAAGAAGGAGAGGAGAATAGGTGAAAATTTTACAAATTTGAAATGACAAACAACGATGTATGCCCTCTATGATCCAGAAGAGATATGATGCTTACGCAGTGAATATGATAATGCTTGCCGACGATACCAAGAGATGGCGTCACACCTCTCATTGTACAAGGTTGATAATTGAAAATTTCTTATGAAATGAAAATCGCGTCAGAAGGAACATAAAATCATTCGTTATGTCGTTGTATCAAAATCTTCATACAACGGTTTCTTCTCATACAACAAAAACTGAATTGTATTTAATGAAAGCTAATTGTACACCATCTTCATTTGAGTTAAGGAAACCTTAAATATTTGAATCGGTCGTTCGCTATATCTGTCATAAAGTTGGGGGTATGAGCTATTTACGTGTTTGAGTGTTCATTGAAATGTGTTATGTTATTATCATGCTGAAAAAGTAAAAAGTGAATGACTATTAATAATAAGGTAACTCTATTATATTGATAATATAATAATAAATATATATAATGATAATTCATTTAAATATGGGCCAGTTCAATAGAATTAACGCGGTAAACCTTATAGTTGTGACAGTTCAAAGGTAAACAACGTTTTATCGAAACAATCGAAAGGACCAGGCAGTTTTATCGGTATAATACCCAATGATTGGCTAGAATAACTATAGAATAACCCGCTACTATTGGTTGAAATGCCAAAAACGTCACATTTTGACAATTAAAAAAAATAATCAATCATAACTTTTAGAACATTTATATTTTACTATTCGTGACATTTATTTTATATTTAAATTGTGCGTTTCGGAAATTTTAAGCAGTTAATACGTGCTCAAAAAACGTATACAAAAAAGATGCACATACTTTTATATTTTATCAATTATAATTTTCATATTTACCATTCGTGACATTTATTTTTATAATTTACTTTGTGCGTTTTGAATGTTTTAAGTAGTCAATACGTGCACTATTATTTGATTGGACGATTTAAATCGGTTTAATATTCCATGAATAGTTATTGTAAGCCAGCGATTTTTTTAATTATAAGTTAGAATTATTTTTAAAGTATCGTTCATCACTAATAGTTTTTATTTAACACTGAATCGCACACAAGCCTTCAAGATCTTTCTAGTTGTTGGGAGCTTCAGCGATTTACCCAGGTTTATTTTGCATGTTTCGTCTTTAAATTCTATGTCCATTGTACCTTTATCAGTCGAAATAAACATTATTATTATTATCTATGATAGTGCCAAAGTTCGATTAAGGTCAAATATTTTTGGTTACCGTTTCACTTCTGTATAGTAGTTCAATTATTCTGTGCTCTAGTCAACCACTATCATGAAAATATTGGGAGAGAGAACTTGATCATATTTCAATGGAGACATTTTTTGCTTCCTAAACCACGTCCACTGGTTAGCAGCACAAGTTGAAATCGACCAACTCCATTGTTCACTCATCATTAGGACCAGAAGGCAATGAGTTGGTAGAAAAATGAATAAGGGTAAACGATATATTTCGAATTGTTCTACGATCACCTAGGAAAATAGACCTCGGTTCATATACAGAATTGAGTTTTTTTTCGTCCTTCATAAGCAGTGAAAACCTCTTGCGATCATGAGTAATTGAAAATGAAGGTGGATGGAGAAAAAGAAATGAGTTTGAAGTTCTTCCCTGCCATTTTATATTCTTATTAGTCAGGAATGATGCAGCCAAATATGAAGATGTAAGAGGCCTTAACAAATAAGTTGCTGAAGCTGAAACATTCCGATAATTTGTCTTTTTCATTTTCTACGTTTGCTTCGATAGCGTCTTATCCAATGTAAAGATGACAAAGTATCTAACAAAAATGTGATCTCTCCATCGCTTCCAATTGTTTCAAATGGAGTTGGAATTGGTTTCTCGCTCCTGAAAATTTCATGTTGAGTATTGAAAAATAAAAGCATTTAATTTCGAAATATTTTCTATTATTAGGCTCGATTGATAAAAGAAACCAGATATTCTAAAGGAGACAGTGATCAAGCTAGAATTCATATCAACTGTTTTTATTTCTGGAACACCGGATATTCCGTTTTCATCGACTTTTCTTCGCCCCCACAAAACTCCACTCCTGAATCAATCCCCCATATCCTATCGAAAACGTACGGAGCTTGAATGAAAACACACCACTGCTAATCGGAAGAATCTCATTGCGGACGGATATAAGACCCAAAGGTTTCCCAAATAGTTCTTTCTTGATCATTCAACGTTATTGAGCTCAGTAGGCTGTAGAAGGTCTCTGTTTTCGGTATGAACTGCACAATTTCAGTGGTAACGTTAGAACAAACAATGAATAAGTGATCAAGCCCAAATATAAATTATGAATATATATATATATATATATATATATATATATATATATATATATATATATATATATATATATATATATATATATATATATATATATATATATATAGTGTATTGGGAGTATTGGGGATGCAGTCAGTAGATTGTTATTCAAAGAAAACTCTTTGTTACTTTGTCAAGCTTTCGAAAATTGTTATTTTCTTCTTCAGGACAACTACAATATGATATATTATAATTACAAACTAACAAATACGGATGTACAAGTACTTACTTAACGTGAGAAATGCAAATTTTATGAGTGAATCATAAAAAGTCACTTTGATTTACTGGTATGTTACAATTTGAAATTTTTCACAACGGAAACGATATTCTTCTTTTTTTGATGAAATTGTCATGTTATCATACTGGGTGAATCAGTACTACTATACGATTGATCTCTAGATTTGTTTTGATCAAAAGTGAGAATATAACTGTAAATCACACTAAGGTTATCAAGGTCTTTTCTTTTGTTCATACTATTAATGTTTTCGTTGATATGAATCATTTCCAAGAATTTTCGTTTGATTTCATTAGTTTCGTAATCTAAAATACTCGATTCGCTATAATTCATTTTGTGGTCTAAATCATTAACGTGTCGTGATAATGCACATGAATTTAGATTACGTCTACTGTCACTTTTGTGGGATATTATTCTGCCTTTTAGAAGTCTAGAAGTCTGACCAATATATACTTTATCGCAATCATTACAAGGAATTTTGTAAATCACATTGGATTCGTGATTGATATCAATTGGATATTTGATTTTTGAATAGAGTCTTTTACCAGTTTTAATGTTTTTTTGTGCAATTTTGATGTTAGCTTCTTTGAAAACGTTTATTAATTTTGGGGTGAGTTCTTGGATGTAAGGTAGGGATCGGTATTTTATCAAATTATTATCATCGTGAGTGACATGTCTTTCCGTTATATTCATTTCACTGAATAGTAATTTATTTATCAAATTAGATGGGTATGAATTCTCTAGAAGTATATGTCTTAGATCTTTTAAACATTCAATTCTCAGTGAGGGATGAGTTACTTTAATAACTCTATCTTTCATATTTTTGAGAAAATTCATTTTAATTTTTGTAGGATGGTATGAATAATAATTAATAAATCTGTTACTACAGTATGGTTTTCTGTACCATTTACTGATAATATGATTATCTGACGTTCTTATCAGAGTCATATCAAGAAATGCTATGGAATTGGATATTTCTTTTACAACAGTGAACTGAATAGTATCATTGTAGCTATTGATGATTCGTTTTGTTTCTCCAATACTGTTGAAGGGAACGGAAAGGATCAAGTCATCCACAAATCTTTTGATGAAAGGAATTTCGAAATTTAATTTGGAAATTGAATATTCTATGATTCGATCTAAAACATAATTTGCCAATATTGGGGATATACAACTACCCATTGGTGTGCCAAAAATTGCACAGTCAAGATCATACTCGTTTTATAAAAGGCATGGGGTTTTACCAAGAGATAAGACAACGCTACGGATCTACCACCACCAAAACTTTGAAACTCTGGTCCAACAATTTGATGAAGCTGGCATCTTTGAGGAATAGGAAACTTTTTCTTCTACGTTGCAGAAAATCTAATGTTTTTCCAAACCACATCAGTCAAGGTATTCGAAACATCGACAGTATTATACAACATGAAGGTGGAAGAATAGGGCGACAAATTCACAACTTTAATTCCAACATCAAAAAAAGATATTGAATTCAGAAATCAGTATTACTATAACTGATATCAAGAAAATAACTGGGGATCTTAAGTTGAGTGAAGCGAAATTGAATAGTCTCATTCCCAATGATATTTTCGTTGAATTTCAAAACAAAACTAATATCAGATACAACAAAAAATTCCGTGAAATCAAAAAAAAAAAACATTCGTAAATTCGAAGAACTAAGGCTACATGAGGTAACAAAAATTAAGTACGAACAAAAATGGTTCAAAAATCTTACTAACATTCAAATTCCTTCAGATATTTTACAAATCTTATCATTAGGTAAAAAATTCAGTTTCTTCCCTACATCAAATGATATCAATATTAGAACATTTTTAGCAGACTTGGAATATATAATTGATGACTGTGACGACCATTCTAAAAATATCTACAGAGCTCAATTCAGCAATATTTTAACGAATTTTTTTCATAAGTCCCCAACTAACAATCACTTTCTCACAAAAAGTTTTCAGAAATGTGCGAAATTCTTGAAAGAACATCCTGAAATTTATATCATGGATAGTGATAAAGGAAACGTTACTGTTGCTATGTATAAAGAAGAGTACATTGAAAAAAATCAGATCCTTCTAAACGACCAAAAATATTATAAAGTTTTAAAATCTGATCCGACATCTACTCTCCAACAAAAATCAAACAAACTGGTTACTAAACTACACGATAAAAAATTCATAGATAATAAAAGACTTCTCAATAAATATAATTCAGTAGCTCCTCGATTTTATTCACTACCTAAAATTCATAAGCCAGTTTTATCAATGCGTCCAATAGTTTCAGCCTTACAAACTCCAAATTCTAAACTGTGTGAATATTTAACTGATATTATTACCAAAGCATATAACATTGATAACCCTTATTATGTGAAAGATTCCTTTTCTTTTAGCGAATTCATCAATAATAAACAAATACCTCCAAATTATGTTGTTATCAGTTTAGATGTTGTCTCACTATTCACAAACTTACCTTTGGAATTAGTGAAACAATGTCTACATGAAAAATGGGAAGATATATCAAAACACTGTAAACTGGATAAATCAATGTTCTATGAAATTTTAGACTACATTTTCGACTCTAATTACTTTATTTTCGATGGCAAATATTATAAACAAATTTTTGGCACACCAATGGGTAGTTGTATATCCCCAATATTGGCAAATTATGTTTTAGATCGAATCATAGAATATTCAATTTCCAAATTAAATTTCGAAATTCCTTTCATAAAAAGATTTGTGGATGACTTGATCCTTTCCGTTCCCTTCAACAGTATTGAAGAAACAAAACGAATCTTCAATAGCTACAATGATACTATTCAGTTCACTGTTGAAAAAGAAATATCCAATTCCATAGCATATATATATATATATATATATATATATATATATACTGGCTGGAACTTCCGGTTGATCCGCGTCTGGAATGATTTACTTGTCTACGTTTCGGCTCCCATTTCGGAGCCATTTTCAAGACTTAGTGACCTTGCGTCTAGGTCTGAGTTTTCTTACTAGCTGGCTATCATTACTGGAGATCGAGGATGATAGCCAGCTAGTAAGAAAGCTCAGACCTAGACGCAAGGTCACTAAGTCTTGAAAATGGCTCCGAAATGGGAGCCGAAACGTAGACAAGTAAATCATTCCAGACGCGGATCAACCGGAAGTTCCAGCCAGCACATTTCTAACCGCGGAAGCCTAGCCGATCAAATATATATATACATAATATATATATATATATATATATATATATATATATATATATATATATATATATATATATATATATATATATATATATATATATATATATATATATATATATATATATATTATATAGTAGAGATTTGAATCGACTGAACAGATTGTGATATGAGAGGATGTGTCGGGTTTCGCAGTCTGAGGAATAAAGTGTACTCTTTATTTCAGTTCGAGCTTTCGAGTCTATTTGGCTCTTTTTCAGGAACACTATACAATCAAAAATTAATTCTTAAATATCTAAATTACAGTATAAGGGAATTTACTTACGAAATGTGAGATTAAAATAAGAAACTGCGAATTCTATGTCTATCCATCACACTTGTATATATCTTGTAATGTTGTATAAAACTAGTAATATATATATATATATATATATATATATATATATATATATATATATATATATATATATATAATAAACGCCAGTCAGGAAGTTAGCGAACAACAATGTTTCACATAATAAAACGGTTTTTAATTTTTTTTAAAACCACCTGTTTGTTCCTTGATGAGGAAACGCCGAACACGCGGGAATAATCAGAATGGCGTTGACAAAAGACAACTGTCTAAATGGCGCATGTGTAGTGCCAATCAATGACGATGCCCAAGTTCACGCGGCCTCCTCATCAAGGAACAAACAGGTGGATTGAAAATTTAAAAAGCGCTTTATTATGTGAAACATTGTTGTTCGTTAACGTCCTGGCTGGATTGGTTGACTGATCTCTCTTCATGGATCTAACTGCTTGTTTCACCATATTGTTGCATCCTTGATGATGATAATAAAGATCATCGAAAGCATACATGTACATATCTACATATATTTATAAACAAGTAACATAAAAAAATCATAATTAACTTATCCCTTAACATACCGAGATTCGACATTATTCTGTGCTGTATAGAATACACATAGAAATATATAAAGACTTTTGAAGAAATTTACACATCCATTTCATACAATTTTGGGTATCAATTTGGCCGAAAACGGCAAATTGAAATAAGTTGAATGCTTATAACGGAATGATGTCAGAACCGTGATCATTGGATGAACCCAAATTAATGATAATGTTTTTTTGCTCTGGTATCTCAACAACGTGCTCAACGATGTCGCAAAACCTGCTACATGAATCTTCATCTTGATTCATAGTAACGGTCTTTTTTTGTACCAAAACAAAACTAATGGAAACACAAATTCATATTTGTTCGGTATCCAGTACACAACATTCTACTTTCTAAATCGTCATTCACCATTTTTCAATCAAAATCCCAATTGAAAATATCCTGCTAGTATACGATTTGGAGGTTATATCAATAAAGCAGAACGCCCATCGCGATATAACCTCCAAATCGTATCGCGGATTCTTTATCAAGCTTTGGATCGGAATTTGGTAAAGAATAATAAATGAGGAGGAATAATTGTGCATTACCCAGCTATTGGAACCGAGTGTTTTCGATTGTTCCGTGATGCAAAAGAGGTGGAATATGACCTTCTTGTCACTATTCGTGAATGCTCATATCTGTCTCACATTTGTGTACTGCTAAAAAGAGTAGTTGTGTAGACTTACCCACCAACTTCACCTGTTTTTTGAAAGAAAAATTATTAATACAGAGTGTGGCCGGCTGAAGAAATAGTTATTTGCTTTAATAGGCAGCAAAGTAGTAGATTTACTGCCGCGGTTGATAGTTCATAGCAGAGCGAGGCTAGGAATGCAGCTAATGCATCTACTCTACTGCCGAGTATATAATAATAATGTTTTCTCCGATTGTTTATAATGATAATATATGTAGGATATTGTATTTACAAATCATTACAGTTCTCACAATCTTCTTATATTTTCTGTGATAAATTGAAATAAATTTGGATAGAAATGTATATGCTCGTAGTAATTATAGTTTGACTTAGCAGCACTTACTACTCCAAACACAATCACACAATTATTTTTTTTCTAATCAGAAAAATCGATGGATTAGAGTGATCAAAGTCTAATCCATATCACTGTTTATATTCCCGGAACGACCGCTTTAAAATCACACAGGATACCTATTGCTTTTTCATCTACTTCCCATCGCCCCACAAACACCCTCTACCGAATCCCACTTCTGAATCAATTTCCCATACGTCATCGAGAACGCGCCGAATAAAATGAAAACTCACCGCAGCTAATCAACACGATCTCATCGCGGACGGCCGTGCTACCGTCCGGAGGCCGAACAATTGCCCGACGTACCGGAACGGTCGGTTATTCGATTGCCGCGTGACTCGTGAGTCCGCCGAGACGCGCCAATGACTCGTACCGCCGGCGGGATCATTCCGACACATTAGTTTTTATATTCGACTAGGTGTAATGGGATGTCGACGGTACGGTCCGTCGGGTATGGCGGATGTGCCGTCGAAACGTCGCGTCGTTAGTGCAGAGCCGAATTGGCCCAACCGCTATTTTAGTACTGAAGATGAATGTTTTCACGGACGCAGAGGTATATTGAGAGTCCTTTCGCAGATATTAATCCGGGTGCGAATTCTTGAAATGTTCGACATTTCTTCTCTAATGCTGGAATCTTTATCAAGATCTTGAATCTTAAATATCTCCATCAATACAGCAATTCAGTTGATCTACCCCCAAACGGCCAGACCAGGAAAATTACAATATCAACTTCGAAGGTAAGCCTCGTGTTTGAGCAACTGGTATTCAATAGTGTTTGTACCGTGCTGGGTAATCGCACATTGAAAGGTAAGGCCTCGTTGATCCATTGCTCGCACAAGTTTCGAATTCTGAGGGTTGACGTTCGTCAGCTGGTTAACGGAAACGATCAATTTCAGAACAATTTCAGAACAACAATTTTAGAAAAACGACATATTTCTCACAAGCACAGAAGTTTGTTGCGAATCTAGCGAGTGAAAAATATGTCTTTTTCTCACGCATTGTACACTGTACTTTTTCTACGGTTGCGTTGTTTTCGAGTATTGAAAACTGAAATACATATATAATAATACTTGTAACCCATTTTTTTATCTTATTCGAAATAGTAATTAACACTTATATTTGAACAATTTGTAAGTAACTCCTGGTAGGTTGTTTTGTTTCAACATATTTTCGGTAATTGAAATATAAGCTGCGGGCGGAGTTGAAGTTTATGGGGAAACTTACTGAGCTTCCACAGCATTGTTGTGTTCAGGTTCTAATGGCGCTGGCTAAATGGATTCTACTATACTTTTTGAAATTTTCATTTTGTTAGATATTGAGTTGTCGATATAAGATTCAGCAAAATTGCTGGATTTTCAACCCCCATGGCGTTTTAAAGTTATAGATCTGCCCCTGCAACAACTAGTAGTCGCAGTTGACCTTCGGAAACAGTGGCCAGTACCAAATTTATCCATTCCCACAGGCTGTTTCGTACATTTGCTATTTTTGTAATCGAAAAAACGTGTTTTATTTGTGCATGGTCGAAGCTTCACATATTTTTGTTGTAAATTTCTTAGGATTCTCCTGTGACTGTGAAATTTCTAGGAACCTTGGTTCTAGTACCGACTGATTTTAGTGAAAGGGCCAAATCAAGATCTTCCATGTGATCAATTTTTAATTTTCGAAGTTCATCACAACGGCATGCCCCTGTAAGGCCAATAGAGCAGCCTGAAATCAAAACCAAACATACATTTTTTGATAACAATTCAAAAATTTTCAATTCATTCCTTCATCAGCAAATACTTTTCATCAGGTGCATCTTTTAAAAATTGTTGAATTCCTCCAGAAGTTTATGTTTTCGACTGTTTTGAAGCATGCTTTTCAGATTTGCGTTTGAAAAATGAACGTGGTTTTACGTATATATATATATATATATATATATATATATATATATATATATATATATATATATATATATATATATATATATATATATATATATATATAAGCATGAAGATTCTCACGGACGAAGTATGATGCGTTGTTTTTTCGTGTTTCATTCCGTGTTCTGTGGTTTTGATCCTCTGAAGGATAATTCTCGCAACGTTTCGGCAAAGTCTCATTTGTCATCTTCTAGGTGATGTCTTGAGTTTCGATCTCCGAACTCGACTAATTAATTCGAGTTCTACTTCTCAATATATAGGGGTGATCATTGATGGTATCTTTGATCTGGGCCCCTCCTCACTTTCTTCGTTGGTCCGCCTGCATTTGTCATCGTGTCTGGGTAATTACGTGGTAAGGTCCGATATTGTTCCTCTGGTGTAATCGGCTTGTCTTTGTTTAGTGATATAATGGATTTCCACGTTCTAGGTAATCTTTGGGCGTCGTCTCTCTTGTTCATGCTACTCGGTCGTTTCTCAATTTCGATAGCCTCTCTGATTGTTCGAGAGTAGAAGTTTTCATCGCTTGCTAATGTTTTTGTGTTTTTGAAATTGATGGTATGTCCTGTCTCCAATACGTGATTGAAGATGGAGGATGTGAGGATATATATATATATATATATATATATATATATATATATATATATATATATATATATATATATATATATATATATATATATATATATATATATGCTGGCTGGAACTTCCGGTTGATCCGCGTCTGGAAAGATTTACTTGTCTACGTTTCGACTCCCATTTCGGAGCCATTTTCAAGACTGAGTGACCTTGCGTCTAGGTCTGAGTTGTCTCACTAGCTGGCTATCATCACTGAATCATCCTCCAGTGATGATAGCCAGCTAGTGAGACAACTCAGACCTAGACGCAAGGTCACTCAGTCTTGAAAATGGCTCCGAAATGGGAGTCGAAACGTAGACAAGTAAATCTTTCCAGACGCGGATCAACCGGAAGTTCCAGCCAGCACATTTCTGACCGCGGAAGCCTAGCCGATCAAATATATATATATATATATATATATATATATATATATATATATCAACACAGTTTTTTATAATTAAGGTAATCCTCAGTATCGAGTAGTGAGACCATAATGTTGATGATTTCAATTTTCTTGACAACTCTTCAAAATAAACTAACAAGGTATTATCAGAACAAGAATTTATTTTGGCTTTCATTTTCCAGTACATTAAGTCTCTGTGAGCGATTTCATATTTTTCTCTTGATGTGCTTGGTAGCAAATTATTGCAAATCTATTGCTTCCTGAACAATCTCTGGAGGTGTATTTTCCAACTCTGAATCTTCGTATTCCATTATATTCAATATTGAATAAATCTGAACTGTTTGTACTATAACAATCAAAAATAAAACTATTTTCGTTGGTTAAGTTCACAGCAATAACTATGCAGTGCTTTGGAAACAAAACTTCATTAGAAGCTCAGAGTGGACATAATAAATACATGAATCGACTCGAAATTGGAAGTGCACATGAAGTTCTGTACTAAACTTTGGAATGATACATGATATCGGTTACCCAGCGAGATATTAATCATATTGTTTCAGTCCGTATATAGAGTTTCCGAGTAATTATGGGAGTTACTGAAATGAGTAAATGATGAGGTGCTTCCATGAATAGATAGGTCCACATACGCGTGTCGAGTGGGTGTGATGAATATAGATAGGGGTGATATTATCTTGCGTCATTGGGTATAGGTAGTGTGTCTGAAGGCGAAGGGGGTGGTTTTGAAATGTGCTCCTTTTCCCACATTACAGGCTTGCGTCTAGAAAGTAGACTGATAAATATTATGTTGCCATATTCGAATTTACTGGTTATGGGGAGGAAACAAAATGGTATATAATTTGGTATTTATAGGAAAGACACGAACACGCCTAGCAACACTTATACCAACCTGAATTATCCTACACAAAATGGAATGGCAGCCCTGCAATTTCTCGTTCTTATGATATTTCCTCTGATGATGAGCATGATAATGAAAAGAGAGTGATAAGGCACGTATTGCGAGTAAACGGTTCACTCATAATAGACCGGGAGGTGATGTCACTTTTTTATCAGTGATTTATCTGCAACTCGAATGTGAATAATTAGAGAGTTTTACCATTACTGTACTCCAAATCGAAAGTCAGCCGGCGCGACCGTGGTGGGCGTGGGAGGCGGTGAAACTCGCCGGAAAAATCTCAAAAATAAGTGATTGATCTCCACGTGAAACTTTGTTATTATGTAAATTATTCATGATCATGGGTGAAAATAGGCGTCAGCCACGTTCCCGATGGTGGAAACATCGTCAGTCAGGCCAAATACATTGTTTGTTCCACTTCGACAAATATATTTTAGCTCAATTTTATATCAAGTCCACTGGTGATATGTTAGAGTTAATAGTTCAAAAATGTTTCGATTGATATTAATATAAATGAATCACCGAAGGGATTTATAAAAGTTGAATAGATTATCCATCTGAGACGAACAAACAATATAGTTACTTTAACTATATTGCATATACGAAGGTAGTAGTCCATACTCATAGTGGAAGACCAATTTTATTGAAAAAATGAAAACACGAAGTCATCTCCATAACATATTTGATTCCTACAGGAACAATGTCCTTGTTAAGACATGTTTCGAACAAATATATTTTCATCTGCAGTTGAGTACAAACATAGAGAAAAAGTTGGGAGACCAAAAACTACATATTAAACATAATTATAACTAGTATCTTGAACCACTTCAGATTCTTCATACTCACAACTTTTTCTCTATATTTGTACTTAACTGAAGATGAACATATATATGTTCCAAACATGTCTCAACTAGGACACTGTTCCTGTAGGAATTAAATGTGTTGTGGAGATGACTTCGTGTTTCCATTTTTTCAATATATGGCATACAATTGGATCGGCTACACTGCAGGTATAGGTTTTGCTGAAATATTTGTGTCTATGTACAGTTTATAATAATATCACAAAATAGACTAATGTTTTTTTTTCAAAAAATGTTTTCGGAACGAATAGTACAAGGTAGTTTTAAATCTGATTTTTACGACTCAAGCCAGTGAGGCACAGTGAGACAGTACAGACCGCGCTATCTACTGGAGTAATTGTTTTCGCGATGTCGGAACCAAAGCCGTTCTGTGTTATTTGTTTGAAGAGAAGTGAACCTTAAATTTCATTTTCTGATGAGACATGGAATATGTGTAAAACTGTGTTAACAATTCGTCAGGAGCTTCAACATGATGTATCACAAGACCCCCCTTTCCATTTAATTTTTATTCCAGGTGGCGCCCAGTCGCCATCTTGAACTTTTCATGTGTAAATTTTACTCCATG
Source organism: Zygogramma bicolorata (assembly GCA_032362365.1). NCBI lineage: Eukaryota > Metazoa > Arthropoda > Insecta > Coleoptera > Chrysomelidae > Zygogramma > Zygogramma bicolorata. The sequence continues at coordinate 99,353 of JAVJAQ010002665.1, read as the reverse complement.
ATATAATATTCATGCATAACTTTCATCATCATCAGTTTCAATTTTCTGCGTTGACCCGTTCAAAAAATAAAAGAGGGGGGGCATTAAAGATATGCACTTTATAAACATGTAATTGTTATGTACATCCGATGAATAATCGTCAGCCGGCACGATGGCGGTTGAATATGCGTCAATCGAACTGCATAAGATACAGCGCGCCAAAAGAAGCTGGTCACTGCCCTTGACTTTGGACGCCTGACTGACGCAAAATCCACCACTATCAACGTGGCTGACGTCCCTCTTCATGTTCAATTTGAATACGATAATCATCCTTCAAAATTTCAAGTGCAGATCGGTCACTTCAATTTTCCGATTTTTCGGACCACTTCAAAGGCCTGACTGACGATGTTTCCACCATCGGGAACGTGGCTGACGCCTATTTCCACCTATAATCATGAATAATTTACATCATTACAAAGTTTCACGTGGAAATCAATCACTTTTTTGTGAGATTTTTTCAGCGAGTTTCACCGCCTCCCACGCCTACACCCACCGCTATTGGACTGGCTGACGCGCGGTCCTCATTTGTACAGGTGAAGAACTACTCATGCTGAAAAATTCGTGTGCAGATCGATCACTAGTTCAAAAGTGACACCACCTCCCGGTCTATAAAGTCGACAGATGGGACAATTGTAGTTCGTAGATCAAGGAAAACGCCTCACAAAACTTTCGAGAAGATGAGAGTATAACTGTAGCGGTTACATTTGTGTAATCGTTATTTTCTTCAGATATCCATGGAAATGAATACAAACACTGATCACTTATGCACTTCCTAAAGACATACCATCTGATGAAATACGTAATCATGTTTATTTCACAGCTCACAAAGATCTCCCTATCCAATCCAAACGATCATTTATTCATTTGAGTATTTTTATTTAGCAAGTTTGATTATTGTTATTGTTTGTAGGTCGTAGAGGGGAACCAACTTCATGTCATATCATCCAGCTGATCATTTGATAAAAGTTTTTCTTTTTATAATTTCAATTTGTTAACCACCGTATACAGATTTTTCAGAAGCTACACTTTGAATGTAGAAATAATTTGCGTTTTATGATTTATTGAAGATAAATATCATTCTGCTTTCATTTTATCTTGTGATTTCGTTGTGGACTACTGTTTTGTAGAATGAATCGAATGAAGCTTTTGATGGTAACAGTGATATAAAACGAGAATCGTTTTTTCACATGTTGATTTTCAATTTGCCCTTGAAGGTACGTAAATATTCGATGAAATCGATATGAAAGTAGCTTTTAAAACTTTCAAAACATCACGAATCCTTGTTAATTCAAAATATGAATTATCAAACACAGAAAAGTCGAGAATATACGAAATCATTCGTGAAGATTGCAACGGTGTATACATTGGCCGGAGTCGATGAGCTATAATTACTTGGTCTAAGAAACATTAGGCCCATATAAAATACGGAATGGTAGAATAGTGTAGTGTTGCCTAGCAGAATTGTTCTAAAATTGTTCGTTTTCATTATCAAGCTAACGAATGTCAACCCTCAGAGCAATGGATCAACGAGGCCTTACCTTTTAACGTGCGATTACCCAGCACTGAACGATGCTCACAGAATTAGTGAAAGCAATCTGAAACTGATTAAGGATGAGCATGATATAATAATTTATGAACTTACTCTAGTTTTCAGACAGAATTTCACTCACTAAGATAATCTTTCATTCAAGTCCAGACAAGTTCTCGTTTCGCTCACAAAAAATTTTGTCTTGAGCTTCTTGAATCTTGTCTGGCCTTGAATAAAATATTATACTGATGAGTGAGATTTTTCAAGAAATAGTTCTCTATTTCTGCTTTATTGTTTAGATATTTTCTATGTATGTATGTTCATATCTGATAGAGTTAATAAATATAGAAGAAATAGAGTATGTTTTGTAATGAACATTCAGGTGTATAGTGTCTTGCACATAGATTAAAATTCATTCTTATTTGAAACAAGATACCCATTGACACTATAAAATTATTATTTCAATAGAAAATTTTTGATTTGTTCATCAAATTGAATGAAAGCCAGACTTTTCATCGTAGGAGGTAGTTTGTTAAATAAGTGTGGGTTCAGATAATTCTTCTGCGATATCTGGAGTCGAAATTAGTTTGCATGGCGAGTCGTGTAATGGTGGACTTTAGATTGAGGCGAGTATTTATGTTTATAGTTTCATGAATTTCGAGTGAACAAGAGTAAATGAATGAAAAAGTAGCGGCATGATTTGAAAATTGATGAAAGGAGGGCGGCAATGTTCACGATGGTGAACCTTTGCCATTATTCTGATTACTATCTTTTGAAAAATGAATGATGTATGAGGGTGACACGAATCACACCAAAGAAGAATACCATGAGACAAATGACTATGGAATAAACCATAATAACATGATTTGAGAACGTACATACTGACGATATTTCTCAAACTTCGAATAAAAACCTTACACAAGACAGTTTCTTCGCTAATGTTGCTATATGTAGCACCCGGTTGAATCTATCATTTAGTTGCATGCCAAGTAATTATGCACAGCTACCTCGTATGAGATTTGAATTGGGGGATATAAGAGTGGATTTATTATTTTATAGGTTGAGCTTCAGTTTATTGTAAATAAACCAGGTTTTGGCTAAATCCATTGTCTCATCAGATAACGTGTCGAAAATATCACTCCAACGGAACGTGCTCGAAGATTATGCGAACCACAACATCTGGGGGAAGAACTGGAACACCTTCAAGTGACCTTGAGGTCGAATGGATACAGTGTACCCGAGATCAACAGGGCCATGAAACCGAAAAATTCCACTGTTCGAAACAGGGAGGACGTTCAGATAGTTGCACATGCATATTTGCCATACATCCCGAGGGTCACAGACAGAATTGGAAAACTCCTGGGTTAATACAACATAAAAACTGTATTTGAACCCACAAAGAAGATTCAACAGAGCCTCAGATCGGCTAAAGACAAGAGAGATCCACTGTCTGCAGCAGGGGTTTATCGCATACCATGCACCTGTGGAAAGGTATACATCGGTACCACAGCAGGTGTTGGGTCACTTCAAACCACCCCTTCCACTTTTCCGTGACGTCACGTGGGTGGGGCTCGCCGCTGAATTTCGGTCGTCAACGTTTTGGTAACCTATGAGTCACTAGGGCGCCCGTGCTGCGCGGCCCGACTTCCTCATGGCGCAACACGGTGTTCAGAGTTTTTCACGTTTCATGTGCAAATAGACAGAGGTATAGCCGTCGCAGGCGCTGTGGAACACGTCGCTATCGCCCGAGCCCGACGTCACCAAGAGAACATGACAGTACGTACGGGTGGGAGCTTTAAACGCGGAGAGTTTTTCATGTTTATGCAAATAGACAATAAGGTTTAAAAAGGTATAGCCGTCGCCGGCGATGCGGACTGGAACATGACACGTCGAGCGCGGCGTTTTGGTCTGTGTGTAGGCGGCCCTGCGGTGTCTCCAGAGCGCGGTCCTCGGTGTGAATTCTAGTGACGAACTTGTTACTTTCGACTCGACTTGTCAACAATTGACAGTTCGAGTCACAGGCTCTCCTCCGATCGTCGCTCTAGTGACTTGCAATCGAACCCAGCAACCAGAATCCCAAACTATTGAAACGATTTAACAATTGAAAAGTGTACGCCGTTGTGGCGGCCTTTGCACACGTAGGGAGGGTGTATAAGACTCTGAGTATGTGTGTGGAGTGGTCAGTTTGTGGCAGGAAGTCGATCTGAACAGACATGGAAAAATTCATTATCAAGCAGGAATTTGTCAAGAAAAATCGACGATTTGGTGTGCAAGGAAAAACTATGGAATTCAAAATTCGTCCCGTTCCTGAAGGAGTTGAACCTACGCAGTGGGTCAGAGATGCAATCGAAGGTATTGTTGAAAAAGGTGTGGAAGGATTGATTCCTACCGACTATGTTGGATTTACCTTTTGCTCCAAACACCTAAATAACCAGGGGTGGATGCGGTTCAAACCGGCCGGCGAAGTAACATTTGAAGATGTATGGGAAAGAATATCATCGGTCTTTCAGTCGAATTCTCCGGGCCTCGATACCGATACCTTTTGTTTGGAAATTACCAGTGTCAGACTTCCTGAGGGTTAAAAAAAGATGAATGAACGCCAGTCTGGCAGTCGTTGTCCAGACGTTGCAGTGGAAACATGTTGTGTGAGCGGTGCCACAAAGAAACATCGAGTGCAAAACTCTGTGATAAATGTTATATAACTTGCGGAAAAAATGAAGGAAACTGGATACCGTTCAACAAAGAATCCTGGTCGTCGTATGAGGAATTTAAAAAATGGCAGTACGACTATGATCGAAGACCTGTTTTATGTGAAATTTGTGGGAAAGTAATGGGGCGCACCTCCTTCTATAAACACATGAACAATACACACAAGAAGTTCGATTTCAAAGTTGTTTTTGCATAGTGCGGGGAAAATCAACGCAGAGGGGGCTCATGTCGACCAGAGACTGGGGCCACAGCAAGCCGATGCAGGAGGGAGGAGCGACAGGAATGGACACACTAACCACTCGACGAGCGTCTGACCCTGTGAAGATTGTTCGTAGACGAAAGCTTTTGTCACAATAAAAATTAAAAAAACATCTTTTTGTTTCATTTAGGGAAGTCGCTAACAACCAGCTATTTTGGGGCATTGTGGCAGCGGCTCTGCTATCCATTGGATGGTTAGTGGACGTCGGGGGTCTGCGCTACCCGCCCCTCTCACTTGTGCGAGACGTCGAGTCTCATATGTGCGACGCTTCTCACTTGTGCGTCGAGTCTCATATGCGCGACGCATCTCACTTGTGCGAGGCGTCGTGTCTCATATGTGCGACGCATCTCACTTGTGCGAGGCGTCGAGTCGTGTCTCATATGTGCGACGCATCTCACTTGTGCGAGGCGTCGAGTCGTGTCTCATATGTGCGACGCATCTCACTTGCGCGACGCTGTAATCAAATTGAATACCCAAGATAATTACGATAAAAATTGTTTCTCATGGTACAAAAATTCCCAAAAAGATCTATCTATCATATCGAACAAATATAACAAGTGACAGCACCATCAACACATCAGGCTAAATTTTTACAAGACATGATCACTACATTCATTTTTCAATCAAATTACGACGTTTTGTTTCATTTAGGGAAGTCGCTTCCGGCTATTTTGGGGGACACACAAAACTTCAGCATGATCTTTTCAACAAGCACATGAACAATACAAGAAGTACGATTTTCAAAAGTTTTTCTGTGAAGGTTGTTCGTCAGTAGACGAAAGCATTTGTCGATTGTCGCATTAAAACTTTTGTTTCATTTAGGGAAGTCGCTTCCGGCTATTTTGGGGGACACACAAAACTCCAGCATGATCTTTTCAACAAGCACATGAACAATACAAGAAGTACGATTTCCAAAAATTTGTCCTGTGAAGATGAAATTTGTCACAAAAATTGAAACTTTCGTTTCATTTAGGGAAGTCGGTACCACCTTGAATCATTTTTGGGGTACTGGGGAAAAAGCATGATCTTTTCAATAAAGCGATATCGGGTATATCGAATTGTAGACATGAATTTCTTCGGCAAAAACACTTTGCTCTTGATAAGAACCACACTTCATGATTAAGCTGCGGTGAAAATGCAGTAGATTTTTTTTCTATAGGCGTTGGCTGAAATTGCGTCGTAGAAAATCATCCGACTTGAGAGATCATTACTCACATTTCCGTATGAGTCAAAAAGATAAATCGTATCACAGAGGAAATTTATATTGAAAAAACCAAACCGATCATGATTTTCTTTGTTCTTTGTGTTTTGAACGTCATCTTCCCCCCTCAAGGAGACAGTATTTAAACATTCTCACAGCTCAAAAAAATTCATTTGATTCTTGGTGCAGTGACAATTTTGGTGAAAATCTCAGAAAATGTCTTTCGAGAACCTTCCAGAAGCAAGCGGCGACTCTTTCGAGAACCTTCCGTGAGTAATTTTTATCCTATATCTCTTTCGAACAATATTTGACAAAATAAATTTCAAGTGTTTTGAGAGAAGGGATGGAAACGATGTGGGGTTATTTTGACGACAAGTATGTAAAAATTGACAAAAAAAAACTTATTTTGAACAGATTATTATTTCAGCATTGAGGAATGTCATCTAAATTTGAAGTGTAAGTGCTTTTGTATATTCTTCACTGACATTTCTCAAAAATAATTCAGGCCTCCCCAGTCGACAATTTGTCATACTTCTTCTGAGTAAGTTATTTTACACACTAGAAAAAAACGAACCATTACTGACTCAATTTTCATTTTTAAACCAATACCGTTAATATATTTCAATAACAGTAAGGATCATACGAGTGAAAATTTAGGGCCCTCAGATGCGATTCTGAGTTTTTGCGAGAAAAATAATTGAGCAAATCATTTTTAGCACTCATGAGGAGGTTATTCTCAATAATCCGGCATTGATTGGAGATGAAGATATGAGTATGGGAATACCTTTGATAGATTTCCAGCCTTCCCAACGGTTAGAGAAATATCTACCTCCACAGAATTGTAAGTGAAAGAAGCCGTAATTGGGCAAATAATCCCTTTTTTTATTTAGCACTCACGAGGAGGTTATTCTCAATAATCCGGCATTGATTGGTGATGAAGAGGAAGAAATGAGGAATCGAACAGCTTTGCTCGATTATTTCACGCTCCCTCCCTCTATGGCCAGGGAAATATTCAATTTGTAAGATAGTCTAATCTTTTTTTTTAACTTGAGTCTCACTTTTTAGACATGGCTTGCACTATTCACCACCGCCAATTGAGTATTTTGAGTGGATATTAGAGGACATTTCGTTTTCATGTAAGTTTTACAAAAATTAACGTGGAATTATTAGTAACTGACAGCACTTTCAGTGAGAAACCAGAAGTGAAGCAAAGGACACCTTGTAAATATTTGTTGCTTAACATTGAGACGCCGACATCTTATTTAAGAAGTGTAAGTTTTTTTTTGAAAAAAAAAATTCAGACCGATTATAACGATCTCCTTTTTTCAGACATTTCACTATTCACACTGTATAATAACCAATAATATAATTAGACGCTGTTAGTGCAAGAGGTGCAAGATTTGAAAAAAAGGACACCTTGTAAATATTTGTTGCTTACCATTGAGACGCCGACATCTTATTTAAGAAGTGTAAGTTTTTTTTTGAAAAAAAATTTCAGACCAATTATAACGATCTCCTTTTTTCAGACATTTCACTATTCACACTGTATAATAACCAATAATATAATTAGACGCTGTTAGTGCAAGAGGTGCAAGTTTTGAAAAAAAAATTTCAGTCACCCTACTACACACTGTATAATTTTCTATTTTTAAAAATCGGAAAGGACAGCGGAAGCAGGATGTCTCCATAAAAATGAAAGTTTATCAAATTCTTTTGGAATTCATGATATATGTAATGAAGGAAATTGTGGTGAGTACGATAGCATTATTTTAAAACAAAAGAAATACCCTGTGTTATGAAAAAAAAACAAACAACCAATAATCTTTTATTGAGCCTGTAAAAGAAATGAAACATCAAAATCTTGCATATACATTATCATCGTGAATTTACCTTTAGTACCCACGCCGTTATTTTGGCACCGCTTTTATTTATATATATAAAATAGGGGCCTACTGACCCCAAGGAAATGAAGGGGTGGCGGTGCAGCAGGGGGCGTCTCCCCCACCTCCATTCGCCCCTCAAGAATGGTGAGGGGCTTATTCTGTTGGAAGAAAAAAAAAATTAGAAGCACTTCAAAACTATGACAAAGCTTACAGAAAAGTGATGTCAGAAAATTCGAATATAAATTTCTGACAGATTCGTAAATTTGAACATTCAGAGTCGTAATCTAATCACATATTCGATTGACTATCAATTTTGAAATTCTTGCTGGTACAGAAAATTGGGAACCAATAGTTTATACGAAAAAATTAATAACTCATATGAAATTCAACAAAACTTCACACCAATCAAGTTCGTTATTCACATGGATGATGGGTGTTCGGTTCAATTAGACTTGAGAACTGATACAGTAATGATATCGAATCAAACAGAAAATCGAACGATGACAGAAATTGCATTCGAATATAAATTTCTGACAGATTCGTAAATTTGAACATTCAGAGTCGTAATATAATCACATTTTCGAATGACTATCAATTTTGAAATTCTTGCTGGTACAGAAAATTGGAAACCAATAGTTTATACGAAAAAAAAAAATCTCATAAAAAATTGAATCTTACTCTTTCCACCGGGGTCAGGTGGCCCCTGATTTTGTTGATAACTCGGTGATCTGAAATTGAGAAGCAATGATTCAAAACACTAGAAAATCAAACGCGATTCACCTCTAGAATGTTAACAAAAGATGCTTACCCATTTTTTTTTTTTTCAAACAGACTATGATTCGAGTATCATGAAAGCAACTGTATTTATGTACTTCGTATAAACCGCAGATTCCTGGAAGTATATCACACAAAAATGTATTTTTATTACGGAAACCACAAAATTCTGATATGCTTTCATTTTTTCACTCAAACTTCAGTGTAGAAACAGTTTTTTCCAATTATCAAACTTGTCAAACAAAATATCTTGGGGACCGAACCTTTTCGTGTTACAAATGTTCGGATTGAAAATGATCTTAGGTGTGGGATTTTTTGGTCTCTGTAGGCAGAACAGATGAGGTGATGATCGAGGGTCAGTCTACTCGGTAAGATTTCGTTTTGTTAACACAATTCGAAATCCGTAACAGCGTCACCACGTGAAGGAGCGAATTTTTTCCTTGAGAAAAATATTCACTTGTAGACTCTTGGACGCCGCGTTAGTGGGGAAATGTTAGTGCCGTGAAGACTGTTAGAAAGTTAGTAGCAGTGGCGCGCATGGAAGGATAGGTGGAATGATTATGATTCGAAGCTCTCGCAGATGGGTACAACCTCTTGAATTTTGGAAACTTTCTTCGTTATTACTTGATGCTCGGCGAAGAATGGCTCTCGATGGGTGGCCAAAACAGCTGATGGTGTCGAAGATAACGAGTAAAAATCACTTGTAGACTCTTGGACGCCATGTTAGTGGGGAAAAATGATAGTTAGATGATCTGCTGAAGAAAGGGGCGCGATTTTCAGGACAGTGATGCTCGGCGAAGAATGGCTCTCGATGGGTGGCCAAAACAGCTGATGGTGTCGAAGATAACGAGTAAAAATCACTTGTAGACTTTTGGACGCGATGTTAGTTGGGGAAATGATGATGAAAAGGCATGAGGGCAGGAGGTGAAGAACAGAGAGAGCTGAAGGGGTGCTCAAGACGTGTGTGGGGAAAATGATTCGTTATCAGGGCAGACTTTCTTGAATCCATAGGGTAGCGAAGTAAAATCATCATTGAATTTTCTTTTTGTCGAGTTTGGTCTATACATTTTGGAAACTTGCTTAGTTATTACTTGATGCTCGGCATTTCGAAGAATGGCTCTCGATGGAACATTGATTGGATGGGTGGACTTTTCCAAAACAGCCGATTTGATGGTGTCAAAGTTAACGAGTTGTGATGCCGCATAATTCAGAGAAATACCCTTCACTTTACACACAACCTTATGTTCATTTGCGTCGGTAGACCAGACTTTGAAGGCATAATTTTTGGGTCCGCCACTAACGAATTCAGTTATATATGACCCTGGGCCATAGCATTCCAGCTCGTCGGTGAGTTCCCCCAAAAATTCACCTGTGGGCGGTTTGAATTCACCCTCCCTCTGTACAAACAAAATCGAGTCAGTGTCGAAATAAAGGACCCTATCACCCAATTTCTCCAGATACTCGTACAACTTGAGGCGTGCTTGAGTTGTCACATATGCTGCTATAGCCACATTCACGGTAGACAACGGTGTGAAGCTTTCATCCTTGTACCCCCAGCTCGCGATGAGAGTATTCTCATTGATTGGTAAAATGGCGTCAATATGTATGGCAGGATCTGTCATCATCGAATAGAATTCTTCAGGTGTATGAACGATTGAGGTTTTCGACTGATTTTCTTTCTGCCCCAACTTTCCCCAGAAAGAATTCAACATTAATTTGGCGAGACATCGTAGACCTGGATTTTCTACAATGTTTGCGTATTCCAACTGAATATCTTCACGCTCCAAAAATTCCTCAATGTACAGAGCCTTTGTCTCTGGCGTTACACACTTCGAGGGCCATCCGGAAGCTTCTTGTTTTATTTTGACGAATTTCTTCATCATTTCGGTGAAAAGTCCCTTCACTCCTGTTGCTTTGTCATACTGTACAACATTATAACTCCAAAATTCAGAAATATTCAGGATTTCATACCCTAGATCTACAGCTTTCAATACTTCGTCCAAAACCCAGGTTCCTTTGAGGACTCTCTCTTCGACAGAGTGTCTGCATTCTTCCTGTGCCATCTGTTCGCCACAAGTTCGGCACAAGACGAACATGAGTTTATTATTCATTTTCACTGGTAATACAGGATGATACAAATTTTGCGGCGGAAGGATGGTGCACTTGATGAGTCCGTTTGAATTTTTCAAGTCAATGTTATTACACTCTTCTCCTACATATACTACGGGGTGTGAAGTGATTTGTTTGCCATAGGTACAGGCAAATGGGTATAGACTACAAAAATCAAGATAAAAAATTTTCTCACCCTCTTTGGCCTTATAATATTCAACAGTATTGCCTGTACGCCCTCCGTAAAGAGCGTCACGTGCATCAAGAGGTTCATCATACGTTTGTGTTACTGTGTGGATTTCAGGATGTTCCTGTAAGTCTCTGAGAAATTCACATTCCCATTTTTCTATCACTTTATAACCCAATTGGCGAAGTCGCTCCGTCTTGGCAACAGTGCTTTCGTATCGTAACTCCAGCGTCTCGTTCGGATTATCGTACAGCGCTTTGTCACGATTAAATTTCAGACAGAGCGGATGTCCGTGAAAATAACAACCGTGAAACTCAAATATCTCTTGGGTCTCGTCACAAAATCCATCCACTTTAACGCCGGCAATCAATGCTTCAGGTCCTCTAGCAGCGTGTCGAATTTTCACAGATCGTCGGTGTTCCTCCCACATCAACCATTGCAATGCAATTTTTGATTGACGGTCTCGATTTCGATACCCCCCTTTAGGAATTAATCCAATGGTATTCGGTTGCAGAAAGTTACGCCTAAACACTTTGTTGCAGGCTGAAGCAATGGTGACGGCTTCAGTAAAGGGGCACACATTGGCTGTATCGAGCAACTGTTCCCTAAATTTCAAACAGGCCGCAGCCAAAATTTCCACATCACTAATGCAATATTCGACGAGTTCCTTTTTGAAATCGAAAACAAACCCCTCTTTTACTTTTCCTTCATGCCATTGAATCAGTTTAGTACGAGCATCTGTACTTAAATTGTCTGGATCGTAAAACTCCAAAGCAGGCATGGCCCCGACATAATTGTAATTCTCCTCTCTATTGAACAGATGAGGGAAATATCCTTTTTTGAGAGAGGTTAGTCCAAAAGCTTTCGGTAGCTTGGAAAGAGACATGGGAAAATAGTTTAGGGAGTCGAGGAACTTCACATTGCCGATTTTCATCATGATAATCTTGGTGCCTCGCATTATCAGATCCGGTTTCAGTGTCGAATTTCCCAGAACGAAATTCAGAATAAACTGATGATCAAAAGCTTGTCCGTTGTGTGCCAAAACAACGACTTCTTTGAATTTTTTCCTGATCTGTAAAATGTGATGTACAAACGGTGAAATAACGTCATTGGACTTCAATATCTGAAGACGAACACCGCATTTCTTACATACAGGCATATCTTCATTCAAACACACATCGCAAGACTGCTTGAATATGCACAGGTTGCATTCGTGAAGGAGTGAGCCATTTTCGAGGACTTTTTCTTGTCTGGTTTCCAGATCGTAGAAAACAAAAAGCACGCCTTCCAGTTTGGGTGAGTTGGTATCTGGTTGCATGTAACAGAGATGTCGGGCAGGTTGATGCTGTCCACACAGACGACAATAAATTTCTCCACATGTATGTACTCTGTCCTTCGTTACAGTCTTGAAACAGTCGGGGCATAGACGAATTTCTGAACAAAGTTTTTGTTTATGGTTGTCGAAACACTGCTGACCTTTGAAAGAGCGTAAACAGTCGGGACACTTGATTCGAACAGCTTCCTGACATGCTGGAGAATTCTGACACGAAGAGCATGTTCCACCACATCTATGATGTTTCTTCTCATTATAAGGCACGTGACATTCCTCACAGTAATATGTGCAGCAAAAGGCGGCTGTCAGCGAGGTGATGACGTTGAAATGCCCCTCGTGATACAGCAAGTTTAACGTCTTTGTGCTTCCAGGTCCCTTGTAAATAACATCACGGCCCTTTGATCCAAATTGATAGACCGTTATACGGTAATCTTCGAGATACGCTTGAAATTTTTGGAGTTCGGGTATACCTGCACCTTCCTCCGGTATTGTGACACAGGCTTCCTCCATTAACTGTGTAGCTCTCAACGTCTGAATTTTTCCAATATTTCGATAAACTTTTGTATACTCAGGGTCTTTTTCGACGAAGGCCATAGCTGTCACGAGTGCTCGAGGTAAGCACAACCTGTCGTTGTTTTTAATCTGAACAATACCTTTGCGTCTGGAACATTCTTCTTCGAACGTATTGAATTTGTTTGGACGGCCTTTCCCTGAGGGTAATCTAACACTCGTAACGCCCAGGCAGAATGTTTCAGTATTGAGCCCTGTCGAATTGGATTGGTAAATGGCTGAAATTCTTTCCCAAATATCATCAAATGTTACTTCGCCCGCCAGTTTGAATCGCATCCATCCTTGACCACGAGCAAAGTCCTTGGAGCAAAAGGTAAATCCAACATAGTCAGTAGGAATCAATCCTTCCACACCTTTCTCAACAATACCCTCGATAGCATCCTTCACCCAACGTGTGGGTTCAACTCCTTCAGGAACGGGACGAATTTTGAATTCAAGAGTTCTCCCTTGAACTCCAAAACGACGAATTTTTCGCACACAATCTCTGGCAATCACAAATTTTTCCATGGCACTGAACTTGGAAACACTGTACTCAAAGACTGATGAGATCAGAATGAGCTGTCTCTGCCCACCCCCACTTATTTATAGATGTATGATCACGTTTCCGGTGCATGATCATCAAATTCAATTCTTCAATGAAATCAAGGAAATTATTGAGATGTAGTATGTTTTTGACAAGTAAAAATAGAAAGAGAACATCTGACACATAGATATTCGTATTATTTGCATAACTTTCCCCAAAATTGATGGTGTCCTTGAAATCTGACCATAAATAATTAGAAGATTATTTACAGTATATGAATGAAAATATGGTCCAGTCTGAAATACGGCTAGTTCAATTTTATTTTTCACTTTTGCTCCGTATTTTATAAGAAAATTTCATATTTTAGGCCAGAAAAAAGAGCGACCTCTGCCGGGGCTGAAAGCGTTTTGGCGCGCTTCTCCAGGCGCGAAAGATAATTCCTAACCTCTAGTAATACTCGTCTACCGACCTCGCCTATCCTTTATCATCTCTGTGATTCATACGCGCGAAATTCTGTGTTCTCCATTACCGAGAAGTGTGGTCAAGCCTTATCGTCAATTATTCATTCAAATTTCTTTTCGATATTCATCAGACGAGATTGCTTTTTTACAGGATCCGCACCCAATGACCGCAGTGATGGCTAACCAACGCAAGAAATCTGCTACTGATATCCAAAAAGAAGGGGACTAAACCTAACGACAGGGCCAAATGACCAGTTGAAGATTTTCACGTTTCAATGATCAAAAGTTCGCAATTTATTGTCGCTAATACCGTTCCAAAAATTCTTGGAAGCACACCATTGAATTCATACTTTTTATGTTTAGATGGAGGTCCCTCACGGCCATTTCTTTTGTAGGGTCAATAGGGTCAATCATATTTTTTGGGTTTTGTTTGGATGCTGAATATATATTAAAAATGATATTGAAAATTTTGTATTGTTTCGTTTATTTATAGCTGTAATCATTCTTATGTATATTCATGTCTAAGACACGCACATTTGTCTTCTTGATTCATGAACCACACATTAAAATAAATCATATTTCGACAAATCACCATTTATCTTCAAGTCTGATATCATTATTGAGCAGGTCAGTTTCACTCTAAACAACATTAGTGATAATATAATATCCGGTTTGATATTCTTTCAACGGGGTTATTCTTTACTGCTGGTAAAAAAGAATACGGTGATTCCATATTTTGAAGTGTGAAAAAAGTGCCATTCAAGTTCATCAATTACAGGAATATACACACAGACACTCAGTTCCTCATTATTCGAGATTATTCAAGCGGTATTCGATGATTGAGTCAATCCTTGAAATAAAACAAGTAATGAATAAAACTTTTATTGATAAACAGCTATTAATTTCGTTAACAATGTTTTGAGTTGATTCAAAAGACCATCACTAGGACAATGAACTTCAAATAAACTCCAGTTAAATTGACCTGCTTCAACAACTTTTCGAGTAAACTCATTGTATTTGTAATAGGTGTTTCCTCGGAAAAGTAAATGCGACCATCTATGAATCGATATGCAGCCGTAACATCGTTTGGAATCCCATATTCAAGCGGTATTCGATGATTGAGTCAATCCTTGAAATAAAACAAGTAATGAACAAATTTTTTTTATTGATAAACAGCTATCAATTTCGTTAACAATGTTTTGAGTTGATACAAAAGACCATCACTAGGACAATGAACTCCAAATAAAGTCCAGTTAAATTGACCTGCTTCAACAACTTTTCGAGTAAACTCATTGTATTTGTAATAGGTGCTTCCGCGGAAAAAGTAAATGTGACCATCTATGAATCGATATGCAGCCGTAACATCGTTTGGAATCCCAGGAAACATATCGATAATTTGACCTCGACCTGTTATTACTCGCGGTGTCTCGAAGAATTCTACGTATGAACTATTACCGTAGAACATGTATCCCTTACCGCTGTATGTGTGGAAGAATACATTGGCATCAGGTACCGGAGTTGGTACACTCTGCATAATCTGAAGAGAAGGAAAGTCCACTTCATGCCATTCTCGTTTCTTCCTATCGAAAACTATCAAAGATCCAGCCGAATTTTGGAAAATGTATGATATAGATACTTTTTGATGAAGATAGTTGTTCAATGGTTCGGGCTTCGAAGGTATATGCACATCGTTTATGTCCAGTTTCCATAAATGTTCCCCAGCACCAATATACAGTCTATGATTCGAAAATTGCGGTGCTTTTGCCAAAAACATGAAATCGGGCAATTTCACATCACAAAGTGTTGTCGATTTTTCAACGGCTGGATTGATCTGTTTAGTGGTGGTGCTAGTGGGGGTGGTTGTGCGAGGTCTGCTAGTTGTACGTCTGCCATATAGATACTCCATTGCTATTCTATCATCTTCACTAACATTGGGAAGTTGTCGTTTATACCAGGGAAACATAACCGACTCCTCCACACCGCTATGTTGAAGACCAAGAGTGTGGCCTATTTCGTGTGTTAGGGTGCCAAGAAGACTGAAACTTCCCTCACTGTCATCCGTCCAGTTTTCCTCCTTATCTATATGAATTTCCCTACAAGTATTCTGGGAATCGGGAAAATAAGCGTGGGCCAACACTGTTCCTGGTCCATCAAAGATGTATGTGCAGCGGTGAGAACCTGTGCAGTCTTTACGAAAATGGTGTGTTCTCTCTGTAAAAACTAATGTTATGTCAGGTTTTTGACGTGCCGTGTGGCGAACATATTGAAATTTCAAATTTGAAATTCCTTCCCAGAAAGCGAAAGCTCTCCTTGCAATATCCACTTGTGCTTGGTTAGCTTGTGCGAACGACCAGTAAAGGTTAGTCTTATTCCAACGCTCTGGACTAACAGTGAAGGCATTCTCGGCTTGCATACATCTGGGTTGACGAACTAGAGCCAGTGTCTCCTCGTTGAGTTCACCATCTACAGGCAGATTATATTCCTCCTGAAACGCCACTATAGCCGACTCGATATCCAATAGAGAAGTATTAGTATTATTTTCGATGTATCCATATTGCTGCAGGTAGGCAAACATTTCCTCGTTATTTGTAACATTTTCACATGATGAGAGCGTTAATAAAGCGAGGACTAGCGTACCGGTCAACATCTCGAACAAGACTGATGTCTTCACTATGATTCTCTAGCTGATATTGACACCGGAGGACCGGAAGTTGCTTAAAGAATTTTCCTAAATCAGTCTGTTACAGTCGATATGAAGATTCTGAGACCCAAAAAAACACAGTGCCACATGCTTGATTGATTTTCACTAAAGACGTCCACTGCTATGCGAATACAACTTTTGAAAATCGTACTTCTTGTATTGTTCATGTGCTTGTTGAAAAGATCATGCTGGAGTTTTGTGTGTCCCCCAAAATAGCCGGAAGCGACTTCCCTAAATGAAACAAAAGTTTTAATGCGACAATCGACAAATGCTTTCGTCTACTGACGAACAACCTTCACAGAAAAACTTTTGAAAATCGTACTTCTTGTATTGTTCATGTGCTTGTTGAAAAGATCATGCTGGAGTTTTGTGTGTCCCCCAAAATAGCCGGAAGCGACTTCCCTAAATGAAACAAAAGTTTTAATGCGACAATCGACAAATGCTTTCGTCTACTGACGAACAACCTTCACAGAAAAACTTTTGAAAATCGTACTTCTTGTATTGTTCATGTGCTTGTTGAAAAGATCATGCTGGAGTTTTGTGTGTCCCCCAAAATAGCCGGAAGCGACTTCCCTAAATGAAACAAAAGTTTTAATGCGACAATCGACAAATGCTTTCGTCTACTGACGAACAACCTTCACAGAAAAACTTTTGAAAATCGTACTTCTTGTATTGTTCATGTGCTTGTTGAAAAGATCATGCTGGAGTTTTGTGTGTCCCCCAAAATAGCCGGAAGCGACTTCCCTAAATGAAACAAAAGTTTTAATGCGACAATCGACAAATGCTTTCGTCTACTGACGAACAACCTTCACAGAAAAACTTTTGAAAATCGTACTTCTTGTATTGTTCATGTGCTTGTTGAAAAGATCATGCTGGAGTTTTGTGTGTCCCCCAAAATAGCCGGAAGCGACTTCCCTAAATGAAACAAAAGTTTTAATGCGACAATCGACAAATGCTTTCGTCTACTGACGAACAACCTTCACAGAAAAACTTTTGAAAATCGTACTTCTTGTATTGTTCATGTGCTTGTTGAAAAGATCATGCTGGAGTTTTGTGTGTCCCCCAAAATAGCCGGAAGCGACTTCCCTAAATGAAACAAAAGTTTTAATGCGACAATCGACAAATGCTTTCGTCTACTGACGAACAACCTTCACAGAAAAACTTTTGAAAATCGTACTTCTTGTATTGTTCATGTGCTTGTTGAAAAGATCATGCTGAAGTTTTGTGTGTCCCCCAAAATAGCCGGAAGCGACTTCCCTAAATGAAACAAAACGTCGTAATTTGATTGAAAAATGAATGTAGTGATCATGTCTTGTAAAAATTTAGCCTGATGTGTTGATGGTGCTGTCACTTGTTATATTTGTTCGATATGATAGATAGATCTTTTTGGGAATTTTTGTACCATGAGAAACAATTTTTATCGTAATTATCTTGGGTATTCAATTTGATTACAGCGTCGCGCAAGTGAGATGCGTCGCACATATGAGACACGACTCGACGCCTCGCACAAGTGAGATGCGTCGCACATATGAGACACGACTCGACGCCTCGCACAAGTGAGATGCGTCGCACATATGAGACACGACGCCTCGCACAAGTGAGATGCGTCGCGCATATGAGACTCGACGCACAAGTGAGAAGCGTCGCACATATGAGACTCGACGTCTCGCACAAGTGAGAGGGGCGGGTAGCGCAGACCCCCGACGTCCACTAACCATCCAATGGATAGCAGAGCCGCTGCCACAATGCCCCAAAATAGCTGGTTGTTAGCGACTTCCCTAAATGAAACAAAAAGATGTTTTTTTAATTTTTATTGTGACAAAAGCTTTCGTCTACGAACAATCTTCACAGGGTCAGACGCTCGTCGAGTGGTTAGTGTGTCCATTCCTGTCGCTCCTCCCTCCTGCATCGGCTTGCTGTGGCCCCAGTCTCTGGTCGACATGAGCCCCCTCTGCGTTGATTTTCCCCGCACTATGCAAAAACAACTTTGAAATCGAACTTCTTGTGTGTATTGTTCATGTGTTTATAGAAGGAGGTGCGCCCCATTACTTTCCCACAAATTTCACATAAAACAGGTCTTCGATCATAGTCGTACTGCCATTTTTTAAATTCCTCATACGACGACCAGGATTCTTTGTTGAACGGTATCCAGTTTCCTTCATTTTTTCCGCAAGTTATATAACATTTATCACAGAGTTTTGCACTCGATGTTTCTTTGTGGCACCGCTCACACAACATGTTTCCACTGCAACGTCTGGACAACGACTGCCAGACTGGCGTTCATTCATCTTTTTTTAACCCTCAGGAAGTCTGACACTGGTAATTTCCAAACAAAAGGTATCGGTATCGAGGCCCGGAGAATTCGACTGAAAGACCGATGATATTCTTTCCCATACATCTTCAAATGTTACTTCGCCGGCCGGTTTGAACCGCATCCACCCCTGGTTATTTAGGTGTTTGGAGCAAAAGGTAAATCCAACATAGTCGGTAGGAATCAATCCTTCCACACCTTTTTCAACAATACCTTCGATTGCATCTCTGACCCACTGCGTAGGTTCAACTCCTTCAGGAACGGGACGAATTTTGAATTCCATAGTTTTTCCTTGCACACCAAATCGTCGATTTTTCTTGACAAATTCCTGCTTGATAATGAATTTTTCCATGTCTGTTCAGATCGACTTCCTGCCACAAACTGACCACTCCACACACATACTCAGAGTCTTATACACCCTCCCTACGTGTGCAAAGGCCGCCACAACGGCGTACACTTTTCAATTGTTAAATCGTTTCAATAGTTTGGGATTCTGGTTGCTGGGTTCGATTGCAAGTCACTAGAGCGACGATCGGAGGAGAGCCTGTGACTCGAACTGTCAATTGTTGACAAGTCGAGTCGAAAGTAACAAGTTCGTCACTAGAATTCACACCGAGGACCGCGCTCTGGAGACACCGCAGGGCCGCCTACACACAGACCAAAACGCCGCGCTCGACGTGTCATGTTCCAGTCCGCATCGCCGGCGACGGCTATACCTTTTTAAACCTTATTGTCTATTTGCATAAACATGAAAAACTCTCCGCGTTTAAAGCTCCCACCCGTACGTACTGTCATGTTCTCTTGGTGACGTCGGGCTCGGGCGATAGCGACGTGTTCCACAGCGCCTGCGACGGCTATACCTCTGTCTATTTGCACATGAAACGTGAAAAACTCTGAACACCGTGTTGCGCCATGAGGAAGTCGGGCCGCGCAGCACGGGCGCCCTAGTGACTCATAGGTTACCAAAACGTTGACGACCGAAATTCAGCGGCGAGCCCCACCCACGTGACGTCACGGAAAAGTGGAGGGGGTGGTTTGAAGTGACCCAACACCTGCTTACCACAAAAAGATCCATGGGAACAAGGCTAAAGGAACATGATAGAAACTGCAGACAAGGGCAAACTGACAAGTCGGCTGTGGCGGAACACGCACTTAGTGAGGGTAACCACAGGATTCTGTTTGAAAATGCAAAACTGATTGCACCCAACCAGGGATACCATAGCCGACTGGTACGGGAGGCAATAGAAATCCACAAACACACGGATAATTTCAACAGAAAAGAAGAAGCTGTCAACCTCAACCGAATATGGAATCCCATTCTAAGAAAATCGATAATAACTGCAGGTAGTTCTTCAGATAATGATTATTATTCTCCGAACCCAGATGAGGTAAACAAGGTAATCAATATTAATGACAATTCCCCTAATCCGAATGGAATAATTAGCACCGAAAACTACCTGAATCGGCATAAATACAACTTGCAAAGAAAAAAAAATCTCCAGTCATCGGAGTGAATTTCAAGATGAATGAGCCTCTGAAGAAGCTAGCCAGCGAAACGTCAGGAAGAAATTTCAAAAAACGACGGCCTTCAAACCCGAATAGAAGTAGCGATACTGAAAACCTCGGCCGCGAAAGCCTCAACTATTTTGGTATTGGCTTATTAACTGCAATAAACTACCCGATTTAATCCCATTGTGTAGAAAATCATCTGGTAGAAGATGCAAATGTGCTACAGGGTCGAACTTAAGAAATTTGAATTTTGCATAATGCAGGAGATATACAAGTAATTTATTTAATCAATCCCTCTCTGAGAAACAAAATTAACTGAATCCGGTCCTTTTACATTTATAATGTGCATCTCGGATTTTACAACTTAAGGGTCTTAATTGGTTTTATTATAATCCTTCAGTCAATACCATTTATCGTAAAAACCACTATACTACTCGATAGATCACTGTTTAATCTGACGCATTGCGATCGTTCAATGAGGTGAGATTCAAATGAATTCAGAGCCGAGCCCCTGATGCCATAGCAGTGAAGTTTTTACAGAAGAAAGTCGTGCGAAATAGATTTCCTCTAAAATATATCCAAGTTCCTAAATATTGAGAAAAACGTGTTATATAAATGCAGAATTTGACCTCTCTAAGAACTTCTGTTTTTGCCCCCAGACAGGCCTGGTAGACTTAACCAATAGATCTTTTCTTGGTATGTACCATCCATTATCATATACTTGATTTATCATATTTTTGGTATCTTGGGTCTATGCGATATTCACACTTTCGATTTTTAATCTCTGATTGGATATTCAGACGAACTTTTGGATTTACGAATGATTCAAGTGAGTAAGAGCGGAAGTAGCATCAAACCATCCCGTGAAATTGTTCAAGAATGACGAAAGAGTTTTGAACGCTTCGGAGGGTTGAAAGTTTTAGCCGCGCTCTCTCAAGCAGAATGCCGTTTCGAAGTGATGTATGGAGCAACTAAGGCGCATAATTGATTAAAAAGGTCTCCTGCAAGTGGATTCGCCCACGTGTGCGTGAGTGGGTAGTTAGCGTTTCGTTTTGCTAAATATTTTCCCTGATCCGTAGGCGTTCGGTTGTTTCGTTGACAACCTCATTTTCAGATGTTTCTGGTGAATGACATCGGTTGAATTCCAATTAAATGCGCAGCACTCTCATTACGACGATTCAGTGAACACAACAACTAAATTCAGAAAAATAACTTTTTCCAAAACGGAGGATGGATTTCCTCAATGATGTTTCAGAGAAGTGAGTGAGTTCTCAACCAGAGTATCGCTATCCGAATGAAATGCCCCTTTCTGAATATACATATTCACTTGAATATCCCACACGATCTCACAGCGGAAAAAAATCAGAAATCACTCAACTTCATTCATCCCATTACATTTTTCGGAATATGTTTGCGAAAGTAACTTCATAGGCAACTCTAGGTACCTATATACCTGTAAATAGATATATCACTTTTGTAACTTTTTTGGCTGCAGCACATATCTTGCTGATTGGGAAACGTTATAGAACTTATTGAATACAGTCGATTATGTTCCATCAAAAGTGAAACACATACCATCCAAACTCCAGTGGTTTATACTTTTTTCGGAAGATTGATAATGTGGTTATGTTTTCATCATATAGTATACGGATTTCATTGTCAATTCAGTTGTTGAATTATATAATCATATTCTGATGTTTTCAAGAAAGTAAGTGACTCAGCTTTTTGGTTTTTGTGGAAATATTTCCGCCCGCACACAGTTGAATAATTATTATGCATTTCATACTTTGTGCAATAAATCTGCAAAACACTGTGGTAACCAAATTTTCATTTTTCCATAGGTTTATCGAACGAGTTGACAGATTCTGGAACCGAATCGATTGTGAGATCGCATTCCAGCAGAAGTCAAAGAAGTGTTTAGCACTTCGCACTACCAGATTATGTTATTCTTCAAAGTAGTGCATCCATCAATACCATGATCTCTAGAATTATGAAGTATTCACATGATATACTATTATGGCACAGTGACATAAAGTGGTGAATTGGTCAAAATGGAAATTTATAGAATTCCCCAAACCACTTATGATCAGAATCCCTACACTCTAAGCCAATTTCATAATGCACTCCTAAAATAGGATCAGTGAATAATGATAACACACCAAATATTCATCCATACTCTTTAGCCAATATTTAACCAACGACATCTATTAGAAAATTGGATTATATCGCATTTTATTGCTAATAAATCTCACTTGTCGATACTGAGACGATGGATTTTCCACTCTATACTCGTTCTTATCTCTCGAAGCCGCTCTAACGTATTATTGGGAAAATAAATGGCCTCCTTTGAGTGCCAGAAAAACGATGTGAGAACTTTCAGGCTTAAGAGAATTAAAAAGTTTAAATAGTGATGGAACGCTAAGGAGAGTCCAACTTTCTTTGCATTCGACTTTTTAAAATCCAACTTCTCTTGCATTAAACATTTTCATCTAGATGAAGTAATTGATGGAAGACTGATTGAAAATAAGTGGAGTTGGATGCAGGAGTTGCTGAGAAAAATTTTGTTCAATTAGGTATGGGAATAATAAAATCACCGTTTTTTGTTCATAGATTAGGTACGACAGGAAGATTGGTTCCATGAAACTTGTGGCTGAAGTTGAAATTGAAAATATAGGAGGAATCGCGAAGCAATTTGAAAAGAGTTGAACATGTACATTACTAAAGGTCTCTCGCTGCGTTGCATTTGAAAGTATAGAGGTTTATTTTTTCCATGAGTAATGACGAAGAACAGTGCTTTCTTTCCTCACCTGTATCTTGAAGTTATTGAGTTAACTCACTCATCATAAAATAGAAAAGGCTTGTGCTTCATTTGTGTTACTGGATCATCAGAATGATTCAGAACAGGTTATTCATTTGAGGTATAATCTGAGAATATTCAAAGTCATTTATTTGCGACTAATTCAAAATGTAAGTATAACGCTCATGGTTTCTGCAGGAAGGGATCAATAGAAATAGTTTTTTTCTTCAAACGTCAAATAATGATGACATTACTTATCTAACTTGATCCTGTCAAAGTTTGATGTCTTCGCCGGCAGCAGTTTTTCTTTCCCATTTCTTTACGGCGGAGGGAAAAATGTTGTCATGGCAACAATATGAAACAAAGCAACAATACAAATGTCATTAACAATAATTGAACATCATTTTTATTTATAATAATATTAAAAGTACAATTATTTGATGAAGCATTTTCAAAATTGAAACCGTGCAAAAATGTTTCCGACTCTGGATACGCATTGGTAATTGTTGATGATACTGATTGTCGAGCACAACTTTCAGCAATCATTCCCGATGTTGGCGAATCATGAGGGTTTAAAATTCTTTGAGCATTATCGTTCTTATTTCTTATTGAATCCTCTATATATCCTTCGGCATCCATGCTTGCTTTCCAGCCCCCATGTCGTTTGAGGCATTCTAGATTTCCGCCTCCATCAATTAAAAGTGTTGCTGAAGTTCGTCGTAAACAGTGACCAGTGTATGCGCTTGCATCGTTTAAATTTCAATAACTAGCTACTTTTTGGGCCACTGCGCTTCGGTAACACTTTCCATTTTGGTACTTTATAAAAAATCGGTTTTCTGTGAAATTTTCAGGCCGCAGTGATGCATACTTTTCATACAGTTTAATGTAGTTTTGACCAAATATCGTAAAAGATCTAATTTGTCGTGTTTTACTGTCTGGGATTTTGATAATTATTACATTTTCTTTATCCTAAATGTCCACAGTCTTCATTTTCACCAATTCGTCGCATCGACAGGCGCCGGTAACCCCAATTAACAAAACAATCTGAAATATTTTTATAATTTAGTAGAGTATACTACATGCTTCGCAATATAATTTTTTTCACCTTTAATCCTAAATACAACTTATCTGGCGCTTCAAACAAAAATTTATCAAACTCGTCTTTAGTGAAAACTTTAGACTTCTTTGCAGTATATCCTTCGCTTGTCTTTTTCAGAAAGGAACGTAACTTTAAAAATTTGCTTATATCCACATTTTTTCTAATAACTAACTCGGATTTTATCATAGAGTATCGTGACCACATTGTAGAAGATTTCCATTCATTTTCATTTTCCATTATATTAAAATATGCCAGTAAAACGTCTTCGGTAACTTGCCGTACTCCTCTTGTATCGCACCACTCTTGGAAGTGCTTGTACGCTAATCGATACTTTATTCCGGACTTGGAGGGCCCCAAACGTGCTACTGCATCATTAGCCGCGGACTCAATTTCGTTTAGGTTTTCCATTTTCGCACTAAATTTGCGCTTGCGGTTGCAACAACAATGAGCTGTCTTCAATGACATAAAATAACTGTCAAACAACTGTAACCAGGGAGACGCAAATCCCACCGACGACTTAATTATTTTAATTTCTAACATCTAGACGACTTTGATAGTTGTCACAGTTAAATTCGAGTAAAAATAGCGTATGAATTGTACTATTTATGGTTGAAAATTGCTACGTTTGAAGAAAAATTAGTATACTTTATTCGGCAAAGAAGCGACTTTTCTTGACTTGCCCTCTATCACGCGCCTCACTTCGTTCGGCGCGTAATATCGGGCGCGTCAAGAAAAGTCATGCTTCTTCGACTCATAAAGTAATATACTACTATTCCTTCCAAACTACAAAGTGTCAGTGTCGAACACGTAGTCAGTGTTTGTGTATTTGTATTGAGATGAATGAAACTGAAGAATCATTCATTCATGATGAATAAATTAGTCGTAAATAGACTATACTAATCTTAATAATAACTATTATTTTCTCGGAATAATAGCCATCATTATTGACTCGTGGTGTAATCTACTATTATTGAATGAGGGTTTCAGAGAGTATATTAATTTACCATCATGATTGGCGACAGTGCCACAAATGCTGTTGGTACGGAAATAGCTGAAAACGAAGTAACGGTTCATTTCTGGGAACTAAGTGAGGCTTTATTTATTGAAAATTGGGGTTTGAATGGAGAAAGTGGGTATCTATAACTTTTTCGTACGTTTGGTACTGAAGTAAAGTGTGGAAGCTGCGATATCGTGTCAGGTTCAACTCGTTTCGTGTAACTTCATTGTATCTACACGTTAGCGTCGATATAAGCACTTCGTAAAATTCGACGAAAATGACGTTTTGTATAAAAAAACAAGGAGGTCAGGAAGTTTCAAAAGAGGCCGAAAATGTTATTTCCTGCATCTTCTTCAACAATTGGTTACTTTCCAAGCTGAAAGTAGCTTAGAATGAAGCACGATTTCGAATTATTGTGGATAAAGTGTTCCTTTGGGCTCACAGACTCCAAAAATATTCAGTAATTTCGGATTTATTTTTCCTCCGCCTAATTCGCGTCATGTTCACTGGATACAACAAGAGTTTCTCCTTCATGTGAGTCTGAAAATGAAAATAAAAATCCAGTTTGTGGTTCCACTTACACGAACTTCAAAGCTCAGAGTTCTCGCAATAAGCTTTCACGAAAGTCTACGCCTGAGGGTCCCGATAGGATGCTGGACACGAAACAACCACAGAACACCTCTATCCGAAAGGGCATCTCAAGCGTTTCGTCAGAATCGCAAGCTTGGCTTGTTTATTGTCAAGCTCACACTTGCAGGGTTGGGTTGGGTAAGGATGCATAAAAACCCTGGTGCGTAGGCTGATATGCTTTTGTTGAGTGAATTTCTCTTGATCTGAGAAATCGGAGTGAGAGCTTTTACATTTTTTACGATAGGTCAAGATGAATAAAAACCCCGGTGTGTTGACTTATACCTAATAGAATGTAAGCAAATTTTCTCGACTTTTTGCTATCTTGATTTTGATCAATTTTAACTGAAGAGATGCCTTCGAGAGTTTGCCAGCAGAGGCGCACCTTACGTGATTTTAATTTAATCTGTGATGCCATGATATCTGTCTGCTCGACTGCCATTCGATTATTTATAGATTTATAGGTTATGTTTATTTTATGGTCTCATGTTTTGCATGCAATTTCTTGCTTTCCTGCGTAATGCTAGAAACTATTCAAATCGAACTGTCAAACTTTTCAAAAAAATTAATAGCTTTTTATTAGACGAACTTGATCTTACGTATAATTCGATAATTCTATTGGTGAACGAAAGATCCCGCAAGAGTTCATCCAATGAGACAGCCGGTGTCGAAAATCCCTCGTAAGCTGCCGCCTCAATGAAAATGTACCCTAAGAAAATCGCATTTGTATCACCACCACCTCAACAACACCTACCGTCAAAAAATGTAAGTTCATTCTTCGATTTCTCAGGTCGAGAGGAATTGGCTAAACAAAAGCATATCGGTCAACGCACCAGGGTTTTTATTCATCTTGGATTAAATTGTTCAAAATGAAGAATGCGAGAGATCTAGAATTCGGACTCACGATTTTTCAGGTACCTATAAGTCAACGCACCGGGGCTCTTAGGCGTCTTGGGTCAGATAACGAATAAAAAGATGAAAAGATGAGCTAACAGGGTAAAAGTGTTTGCGCCTATCGAGGATGTCTCTAGTCAAGGAATGGGATAACGTCTCTCTTCAAATTTCCAAGAGATGTTGAAAGGTATGCACGAGTTTATTATTCGACGGTTTGAATTCAAGATTCAAATCTGGGTCACAAAAACTTGACCCTGAAAGATTAAAGGGCCGCCTTCAACTTACGCGTCTGTGTAGGTGAGGTGCAAAAACGCTCTCATAAACACGACACCGCATCTATTAACCAATCACCGTCCCGTCAACCCTTTAAACGGCGACTCGCAGAAAAAACGTTAATTAAATCACGTTCATCCACCCCTCGAGCCCGGAAATTCAATCAACGGCTACATAAGACATTCTGAATATGTTCGGGTATCGTTTTTATCGTTAACACCCCAATTTGCAGCCGCCGTCGTCGTGGGGAAATCATCGCTCAAGAGGCGATTAATGACTCCATAAAAGGGCGCGTTACCCTTTTTCGAAGGAGACTGCAAAAAGCGTCGTTTCTGGCAAGCGGGAAAATTGATGATCGGCATTCGGCGGGTCTGCAACTGGTAGATTTGTTAGCGTGAAGGGGAAATTTTTGGGGGGCGTCAAGTGATTTTGGAGGGTACGTTATCTTGAATTTCTTAGAAGAAAAAAATGTTAATTGACAATAATTCGAAAAAATGGACGTTTCCATACAAATTTCGAGTTGAAAGGTGACTTACTCTTCAGTCAGAATAAGACGAGGTCGGAAGAATACGTTGCCAACCTCTTGACCCTTCAACAACCTCTCTTCTTTCATTTCAAATGTTATTCTGCTCATCGGAATCCATAATGTGCTCAGATCCTTAGAAACGTGCACAAACTAACGAAGTTATACAAAACGAGATATTGTTGTTGTTGTTGTCTAGTGGAATTGTTTTGAATCTTCCCACTTTCATCAATAAAATACAAGCACTATTTGGCGCCAGTGGTTGGATGCCGCTTGTTTGGATGTGACAGCTCCAGAGCAGCTTTTATTGAACCATGGTTTCTCAGACTGTGGCCTTTTTGTACTACTTGAAATGAATGTTTCCTTTCCCAGAATAATGGTATCAGATATTTCTTGGGCACACAGAGTGGGATCACCAGATGAAAAACAAGAAAATCAGAAAAAAAAATTCAAGACCGTCCCAGCCTGCTGATTCGTAAAGCCAGACACGACGTGCGGGTAACTTACCACTCATTGGAGCCAAATACGAACAAGTTGTTGAAATCAAAGGGTGATCAGAATTACCCAAGGGGGAGAAAATTTTGATCTGATAAATATCAGGATGAGTCGTAAGAAACAAGTCCAGTGTATGGGCAAAATGGTTATTCGTATCAGAAATACGAGTGGGTTGATCGATGAGTTGTTCCAGATCATTAGTAATATCAAATGCCTCTGCCTGTCGTCCTCTTTCATCTGTTCCATTCAAGAATTTGAGCCATGAAGAATTATGTACATTAAAATCATCCAATATGGTGACCACAGCTGTTGGATGGTTTTCTTTGATGAAGTAAATTTTTTCCGATAGAAATTCGAATGATCTGTCAAAAGAGTCATTGTTAGGTGATAAATAAAGACAAGAGACGAAGTCACTTTGTTGATGATTGATAAGCTTAAACCACATCACGTCAAAATCTTTCGGTTCAAGTCCTTCTTCGCGTTGGCACGTTAAATCATTCTTAGAGTATAGACAAACACCATCTTTGAAATGAAAGCCGGAATAGAATACATAACCTGGACAAAGTATGTGTACATTATTCGTATATGAATCAACCTGATATTCAGTTGAAAAACGAATGTCAGGTTTTTCGGTCTGCAGATGGTGAAGCACATCATTGATATTTTTAATCATACCATACAATAATCAATTCCCAATACTTTCGATGAAGGTTTTCCCCGAGTATCTTCCACCCGGATATCCGATTGGGGAGGTATTTTACTTACTATATTTATGAACTGCAAATACTCACTGCGTTCCTACATAGTATAATTATTGCTAAGCATTACACCTATATCCAGTACTGCAATATTTGTTGGTTACTTGGTGGTTCGTGAGCTTTGTTATCTTTAATCTTTTGAGGATTCACAATGACAGTATACATACTTGACTTCAAATCTGCTGCAACACGATAAAAATTAACATTCGACTGGATTATAGATATAATTTACCACGTATTCAATTTAGCTTTCTAACAGCCGTAAACGAAGGGACATTATGATCTCGATCGCTTTCGACATAACTAATCGATTCTGATACTTCCTACAGAATCATCGAAATACACAGTTTTGATCGCAATTATCTGATGTGAAGTACCAAGAAGACCTCAACACAGAACTGTATCTTCGACAATTGTCAATTGGTTTATAATTAACTTCAAACAAAAGACGGTAACATCGAGAGTGCTCCCAACCGAATGCCAAAGAATAACAGGCACCAAATTTGAATCCCATTGTAAACGTTCGAATGCATTTCCATGAATGCATTGCTACTAGTGCGTTGATTCCATACCGTTATCGATGACGATGTAATGCTGAGCATTTTTAAGTGAACTCAATCTGAGTATTCGCACCCTGTATATGAAAGCTTCATATACAATGTATCAAAATTCATTTGAGAATTCCTCTCACGAAACACCCAATGAAAGAAGTCTTTGTTTCAGTCTAGACGAGATATGAGATTTCAATGTGTAAACTTTTTGATAGACAAAACATCGCCTTCGCGTGTGATCAGCCGACGGACAGCGCTGTGTGGGCGGCAGGCTGGAAAAAATGGATTTTTGCAAAATCTACATAAATGAGAGTAGACGAAAAAAAGTCGCTCTTGGTAGTTGATCCGGAGACCCGGTAAGGAGTCGAACAGGACGGCCTTTCAAGGCTTGTCCCCCGCCGAAATTATGGGGGCGCTTTTCATTACGGTAGGAAAAATCGGAAAAATAAATAATGTCGAGTTGATTCGTGTGCATGGTGCCATATCTTGGAGAAACCAAGAAATCTATGGAATGGAATGGAAACAGCCATGCAAGATAAACAGAAGACTTGGTATGTCAATTTTGATGTGTGTAAACGTAAATAACCATTTCATTCACTTTTGGGAAGAGAAGCCATCGTTAATAATTTTATATCTGTTGTTTGAATCACAAGTTTCTGACCCTCTCTGACATCAAGTAGTTACTGAGATCGGCCGTAGGGCGGCCTATAATATACATTTAGCCAGTAGGGCAAATTTAGAGTCATTTATAGATATAAGTACATCAGATTTTTGTGTTCTGAGTACACATTTTTCTGTTTGTGTAATCTTCATTATTCTCATGCATAGAGAAGACCATTGCCGGTCTCAGTTCATTTTAAAATATTTTGATTAAACTAAATAGTACGGTAAATGTCATTTTTTTTTGTTATAAATAGTTTTCACTGCATATTTCTTTTGTTATATATATATTTTTTCTAATCTATTTTGTAAATTATGTAAGGTTATCAGAGGATTAAATTTCCTACAAGCCGCCCTATTTTCAGATTTCAGAGTTTACGAGGAAGCAGAAATTAAACCCTAGGGTTCTCGCTAAGGACCCTTTCTTCGTGCAAAGTTCCGAATACATATTTCTTTCGGAAATTGCCTTAACACTAAAATTTGACGTGGAGAAATCTACGTCTGGTGACAGCAGCTGCCATTAACGAAAATAATAATTTTATTACAACAAGTGACGTGCGGAGGGATTGGTATCTGTTTTGATTCGTTCTTGTGGACACGAGGTTCATGTAAAGCGAATGAAAATATAAGGAAGTTCATACAGAATAACAATAACTCTCGCAGCCGTTACATCTGGTGATCTAGCGTTTGGATTATTTTTGCTAAAGTGTGAACTAGTTCAGAAGTGTTGATGAGCAAGTGATAATGTTGAAATAATACAAAAATAATACCCTTTCAGCAATTACCACAATAGAAACAAAGCGGTGGGATTGTAAATTGTAAAGTTGTCTATTCTGTAAACATAAACTGATACAGATAGGTTGAAATAAAGGTACAGTGTTAGAAAGAAAATATTGAGGGATTATTGTGGGTACCTAAAAGAGCAATGGAAGTAAAACAACAATTACAAACCCTACCCTTCGTTACAACGTGCAACAGTTTTGAAATTGCATTCACCATAGATAATTAGTTAGTTATTTTGCTTTTGTTCCGAGGGAAGTCAAGTCTTTGACCGGTTAACACTACACCAGCTTTTCTGCAGGATTATATCTTCATCACCTGTTCTACCACTTTCAACAGGAATTTTCATAATAATAACATAATGATACCATAATTCACACGCCGTGTCGAATATATTCCACCAGTGAATCTTTTTATTGTTTATTCCGATAACAACAGTGTTACTGCTAATGACACGATCCATCAAAATGAAAGGATCGCACCTTGTCCCAGCGCCAAACACCTTTCAACGGGCAATATGACTAAGCTCTTGACGTGCCGCAAAATATATGGCGTCGCTAGAGCGTCGAAATAGCTCGAAGAAAATGTTGAAACATAGCCGAAGGATTTTGCGAATCACTTTTAATTTCCACCAGTAGAACTGGGATTGCGCGCTAACAGGGAGGTAACGTCGAAAATTTCGCGGTCACAGCAAAGATTCATCGTGGTTGTTGTTGTTGGGGAGTGGCTGTGGAATGCTTTTGTTTTGTTGTCGTTCAGGGGGAATGGTGCGAGTAGGCTTTGCGAGGCTGTATTGCGTTATCGCCTCGGAAAGGTGTCGGGATTATTTTTCGACTTCTGGAAATGAATGGAATTGTACTTACATCTTGCTCACTTTTGTATGGCAGAGGGAAACTCTCGTTGAATGAATGAATCTACGATTTGAGAGCTAGTTTAAATAGTCTAGGAAATGAAGCATTTTGTCGCGCAATTTTTTCTTCCACCATGGATTCACTAGAAATTTTCACAGGAGGTATGGAATAGCTCGAAGATCATTTTTTATATAATGCCGCTGTGCGCTAGAGCCTTGGGGGTGAATGCCACCCCATCTCGGGGGTGGATTTTTTTATTACATTCCAACTGTGGGAATCGACGGAAAAAGCAACTCTGAGAAAAATTTGTTTCATACGTTTTTTTTTTCGTAAAAGTAATATTTTTTGAGTTATTCGAATTTGAAATTGACAGTTTTTTTACGAAAAAATCGACTTTTTTCAATGTTTTTTTGCGAATACCTCTAAAAATATGAATTTCATCAAAAAAAGTGAAGCCAAATTGTAGCTTTTAAAACAACAAAAAAATGCTTTTCTATCATTTTTCTACGACAAATAGGAGCTGAGATACAGCAAATTAATGCTTAGCTTTTTTCGTCAAATGAAATATCTAAAGCGAAATAACGAGAAAAATCAGCATTTTTCGAAGAAAGTTCATCGAATCTATTTTGAATTATTCAATAAGAGCTTTCAAATAAACAAAAAAAATGTCTCTAGCATGAAAATTGACTGACTTATGATCAGAATAAGATCGGTATCAGCTTTTTCCTGAAAAAAAATTGTGAAAACAACCCCCAAATTACCCTCCCCGAAAATTAATCGCCAACCCTTCTGTGATTCTCTTGATATATGTACTATTAATACATCCCCAAAGTTCGACTAATTTAAAATGCCCAATTTTAGAAAAATTGTAGTTCAAATATAAATTGTAGCTTTTCAAAGAGAAATTTTCCTGAGTGCAGATTTTTTGTACAGTGAATATTCGGCGGGATATAGCCGTTTAGTTCCTATATTTACGATCAAACATCACCTTATTCAAGCGCTTCAAACTCTATCAAATTGAAAACTAAGGGATCTCGAGTAATTTAATTCACATAATCTATGCTTCAAAAAACTATTTTTTTTTTTTGAAAAATTCGAATAACCCGCTTCGGAGCGTAGTAACCTACATAACCGGTACATACGGCTGTTATACGTTATATGCTACACTTTTTCCATTCATATTGGAAGACAGAGCAGAAGAAACATCTGCTCACGTGTATGCTTCTGTGAGTGTATATTTCGTTGAATTCTCACAAGTGTATTCTAAAGTTCGAAGAAATATTATAAAAATTTCAATGTTTTCAAGGGTAGTTTTCAACAAGGGTAGGTTGAAATATCATGAAATTGTATCCTGAAGCATGAAACAATCTTTGTTAAACTATTTTTACCCATATTCAGGTTTGATGTTGTTTTATAATTTTTGACAATAAGGGGTAGTTTTCACCCCTAAAAAACAAAAAGCGTACAACGGCACAATATAGGAAATGATCTTTAGGGATCTCCGGATATAGGCGACTGAATTCCGCCCTGACATACTGTCGATGTTTGTTGATGTTTAATTTATTTTCCTGTAATGAAAAATGACAGTGTGAATAAAGACGTATTATTATTATTAAATAAGTCTAATTCTAAATTTTTGAACAAATCGGTGCCGGGCGACAACATTTCGAGGTTTTCTGGACTCAAAAGTTGTCTCCCCTCTTTACTTTCAAATGAGACAAGATATGAAGTTTGGAAAAGGTTTACTTCGAACGGCATCATCTTGACTACTTCATAGAAGCAAAAATCCGTAACGTCACCCGTTGCCGAAAAGACGCTTTAAACTTTTTTTTTCGAAAATAAAGAGTGCACGAGTGTGATTCGGTAGAATATTTCCGGAGTTAAAACAGCGACGTTTAAAATTCAGTATTTATGCCTGTCAAGATGACAAATGTACATTTTAACAATCGTTACTATAGATACACGGACCGAGCGGGTATTTTTCGATACCAACCGGGTATTTACCAGCCCGAAAATGTTCCGCCGGGAATTCATCAGCTATAATATCCCAAGGACATTGATAACTAACGAAATAATTTTATCACAGTTTTCGAAAGCACGTTATTTGGTAACATCCCGACGCCGAAGGCGGAGGGATGTTACCTAAAATAACATGCTTGAGGAAGTTGTGATAAAATTATGAGTTATTTATCAATGTTCGAGGGATATTCGGTGAGAAATTTTTTTGCAATTCGAACAAAATTATTTATTGAACACACAGTTATTAAAAGAACAATTCGTATAATGATATTCCGTTGATCTTGCTGTATTTGCCTCGGTAACTGCATAGGTGTTTCCACGCATACTATTGATTATTTGGTTATGATGTTCCTGATCAATATTCAAATAAGGTTTTATGGAATTTCCATTATTGTGCCCAGTAATTTTCAACAATTGCTGTTCTTGAACTCCACTCTTAGCTAGTTGACTGACTGCAGTTGCTCTATTAGAGTGATTGGTTATTTTCCTATTTCGTATCCAAGCCAATTGCTTCAGCAGAAGATTTCGTCCATCCGTTGATTATATTTCTACCCAGAGGCATATTGTCATACCAGTTATCGCTTCCTGTCATCCAGTGACGATTTGGCCTTAAGAATAGTCTATTTGTCTTGATATTCGTGCCTCGTTTTGATAATAATTTAATGAATAATCTGACAGGACAAGCATTGTTATCACTATTTTGAACCAACCAAAAGCTAGAGGCGCAGTTCTTTGAACCCCGTTGGCAGGTTTTACTGAAAATTGAATAATATTCTATCCTATTAGTTGGAGATCCATTGTTGTCCTTTTCGATATGAAAATAATCAACTAAGCAAGCAGCACCTTCACCACCTCTCCAAGCCAATTCCACCGCTGCTATGTGATAAAATTTGCGTAGGAGTCCTATAGGGGTATTTTCATCCCAGAAGTTTATAATTTCACTCATTTCATTTGAAGTTAATGGTGCTGAGCTTGTTTTGCGTTTAGTGGGATCTGTTTGTAAATTTCTTCGTGCTGCGTCGCGTGCATTCCGCGCTTGTTTGAATGCAACACTTTTAAAGGGGTCTAGCATGATATTATACTCCTTGTAATACTTTTCTTGTAATAATTTGCTTGTTATATTCCATACGGTTTTAACAGTAGCCTCCTTAAACTCTTTGCTATCCTTTTTTCTCATATTAATCGCCCAATCCTTGAGTATTAATGCAAGCTCTTCGAGAGTACGATTTCCATCCAATTCATATTTTCTGGCGTCACAAAACTCCTTAAATATTTTCCAAGTGTATTTTTTACTATTGATAGTATTTTTTGGTGTATTTTCTTCAATGATTTTGTCAATTGCCGCATCATTTTGAACACCAAAGCGAGGAAGTGACATTTTCGAAATAAATTGAATTACTGAAATGTCAAACAACTTTATTGTGTTGGTTGCTTAGCAATGTCATGACATAAGTGATAACTATCCGTGAAAACTATCCATGGGTAGTTATCAGTGTAATGATGGTTTCATTGGTTATTTCGACACACATGACTAGAAATAGACAAATTTGATAGGATAATTTTTTTAGCAAAAAATTTTCGCTGTAATTGATCGAAAATGTCCCGCTTCATATGGGATTTTTTAATACGATGGAAATATTCGTAGCAACTTATCAGAGTAGATCGAAAATCTACCGTTTTACACTTGTATACATTTCAATATTATTATTTTTCCAGATTGTAGTGGGTTAAGAACTCAAAAAAACTAAAAGAAAAAAATGTTTCGGAAGTATGAGTTGTGGAATTAGGCGTTTCTTTTTTCATCTTGGTCTTTTGTATCTGTTTATTGAAAGGGCCACTTCAATTTTATTCAAATAGTTCCCCGAGTTGTCTCAGCAGTATTGAGAGTTGGGGATGAAGGATGGACTTATATATTCTTCATTTTATCGTTATGAAGAATACAGTCGCTATCAAATGAACATGTGAATCACAAACTAAGTTCGTTTTCAAAGTAATCATCATATCTTGACCCTTACAAATACATAAAACATTTAACTAATAATACATTTAAATGTAGACTTCATTGGGATGAAGTGAATATTTGTACACCAATTCTTCATAATAATCCATCAATGTGGTGGAGCGTCGATTATACCATCAAAATTCAAATGATTATTCGTGAAGTTCCATTCTTCGTTGAAAAGTTGCCTCCGGCTTTCACTGGTAGTCGTGTCGAAGAGAAAGTTCATTTAGAACGTTAATATTTTTACGGGCGAAATACTCTCACAGTTTCCCATTCTTCACGCGGCTATCCATATTCTCTCAAAGTTTTATCATCTCGAACCCCTAATGGAAACATGAAAACGCCGATTACGAATCGCAATAACTTTTTAGGGCGACCGGAAGAAAAAACGAGAACGAAATACAGGATTGTGCAGAGAAAAATACGATCAGTGATGGATTTTCATTTAACTTTCCTAAAATTGTTTCAGGTACACTACTTTATACGAAGCATTCCACTAGAAAGGGATGAGGATTTATTTCTTTCTACAACATGAACTTGGTGGAATTCAATGCTACGAAAACCCAGGCATGTCTCTTCTCAAGAAAAGCCGATCTATCATCATCAAATATTCAGATGTCAGGAGTAACTGTTTCTACAAAATCAAGTATCTCGATGCTAGGAATTACGATCAGTGATAATCTCGCATGGGAAAACCATGTGAGATTGATCGCTGAAGGTGCTTCCCAGGAACTTGGATTTCTATTTCGTGCGAAGAAATACTTCATTTCTCGTCAGCTTCTACTGATCTACAAGGCTCAGATACGACCTGTCATGGAATACAGTTCTCATGTGTGGAGTTCGGCACCAAAATATTCATCGAGGCTTCTCGATTCTATTCAGAGAAAGGCGATTCGTCTTGTTGGTGATTCTCCGCTCACAGACTCGCTCACTTCATTGGAACATCGTAGAAGGGTCGGAGACTTGTATCTCTTCTATAGATACTTTCACGATCGATGCTCTTCCGAATTGGTATCAGTCGTTCCCTCCTTGGCAATATCTACACGGAAGACTCGACGAGTACAGAATTCCCACCCCTTTGTTGTTAATTCGGAAACCTGTCGAACCTCTCTTGCTCAGAGATCTTTTGTCAATAGAACAGCTGAGCTTTGGAACACCTTCCCAAAAGAGGTTTTTCCTGAGGCTTACAAACTTTAGAAATTCAAAGTAAATGTTAATTCGTACCTCCTGTCCCTTGATTCACGTGGTGTTCTCTGAACATCACAGGGCTTCCCTTCCGTGTGAATCTGCATACAAAAAAAACTCTCGGATATGGTGTTTCGAATAGGGTACAGAATTTGGAACGTCCCTCTGAGTTATTTGGTTGAAAGGGCGTTTTCAACAAATATATTTTTGAACAATTCACCGTCCTAGCCGAGTACACCCCTTACGAGATAACCAAGCAAGACAAAGCAAAAACTTCAATTGTTCGCTCGTCGGACATACTGGTATTTGTAATACTTCTACTCAAATTTCAATCGACTCTAGAATCTATAACGAGAAAACTGGTCTGATACTATTGATGCTTATATCACTCACGGCTCTCTAAGGATGTGTCCTGCCCTTCGGGTGTTATGAAGAAATTGATGTTTTTGAGGATCTTCGTTTTTGCAAGATGGTCTTAACGGGGTTTTCATCCATTTGGTTTCATCTGATTCGTTCGAAGTTTCGACTAAAGATACATACGAAAGGAAAGCCCAATGATGTTCAAAGTACACCGTGTGAATCAAGAGATAGAAGATACGAATTTATATCTTTTAGGTTTGTGAGTCTTAGGGAAAAACCTCTCTCGGCAATGAGCACCAATCTCCAGCTCTTTTATCGATAAAAGTTCCCTGAGCAAGAGAGGTTCGTCAGGTCTTCAAGCTCACAAAAGGAGTGAGGATTTCGCACTAGGCCTAGTCATCCGTGTTAATATACCCAATGGTGGAACGATCGACTATAACTCTGGAGAGCGACGGCCGTGAAAATATCTATAGGAGAGAGACAAGTCTTCTCTGAATAGAATCAAGAATCTTCAGTGAATGTTTTGGTGCCAAGCCCCATACATGGGAACTATATTCCAAAACCGGTCGTATCTGAGCCTTTCAGATCATTAGAAGCTAACGGGAAGCGAAGTATTTCTGCCGTCCGCAAAAATATGTACTGAAAGAGATGTTTTTTCCATCAAATCATTGGTATGAAGTAGAAACAAAGTGGGCATCAGAATTGACCCTGTGGAGTACCTGCATCTATTGAGAGGATATCAGACGATACTCTATCAACAACTACATACAGACACCTATCAGATAAAAAACTCTTCAAC
Organism: Zygogramma bicolorata; assembly: GCA_032362365.1. Taxonomy (NCBI): domain Eukaryota; kingdom Metazoa; phylum Arthropoda; class Insecta; order Coleoptera; family Chrysomelidae; genus Zygogramma; species Zygogramma bicolorata. Next base: position 61,586 of record JAVJAQ010002665.1, on the reverse strand, counting down.
AAAGCACACAACTGAGGAGACAGTCTACGTGATGGCACTTCAGGAAGAACAGCCCGATGCCAATTTCGATCAAACGCTTTTGAAATGTCGAGTGCAACAGCTGAAGATTCTCAGAATCTGTAGATGGAATGCTGCCATATAATGAAACATACGCCAATAAGTCACTGGTTGATTTTTGATGTCGAAATTCGTATTGTCGATCATTAATTATTCCTAATTTCTCCAGATATTTGATAGATTCATATTGATTGAATTTTTCATGACTTTGGAATTGGTAGAAGGCAATGCAATTGGTCTATAAATAATAGGTGAGGTTCTCTTTCCTCTCCGAGGAACTGGCTGAACTCTTGCTGTTCTCCAGGACTTAGGAGAAACCCCCGAGTCATACGACAGATTGAATAATTCGTACTAGTGTCAAGTCGAGAGCACACAATTCAAGAATAATTGCTGGGAATCAAACCTTGTTTGTATTCAGATCCATTATAATATTTCTTATATTTTGTTGGTGAAGAATCATTTCAGGCATATGTCTGTCGACAGGCGTGATATTCGGAGATCTTCTCCCGATGAGTCCAAAGTAGAGTTTCCAGCAAACATATCAGCATATATATTTGCATTCTGTAGGGGGTTCATTTCCATCCTCTTAAGTTGAAGGGGAAACGAACTAAGAGTGAAGTGTTCAGCAACAGCTTTAGCGAATGACTAAAACGAACGGGAACCCTTTGGATATTCAACGAGTCTCAAATGAATTATATGATCATGTGCTTCCTAAGATCTCGTTTCTGAAGCTGGAATGCTGCTTGTTTCAATGTTACAGCCTTAGAGCAGCTTTCATTGAACTGTGGTTTCTCAGACTTTGGTGTGTTTGTACTACTTGGAATGGATGCTTCTATTCCAAGAATGATTGTATCAGAGATTCCCTGACCACAAAGAGTGGAAATCACCAGATGAAAAACAAGCTCTTCTTCGAGGAAAATCAGAAAAAAACATTCGAAGACCGTCCTTGTCGGCTGGCTTGTAATACCCGACTGAAGAAAGTTTTCTATAGTGGATGTTAATCATTTTTGATGAGTTGTTTTGAGAGAAAATGATTCTCCAGCATCATATACAGTTATGAACAGTCATGCATAAGATTTGATCAGAAATATTTATCTGGGCATTCAATTTTCATCCTGGCCAAAAATAAGAGTTTATCTAGGATGGAAAACTCTTCCTCAATTTTTTTTGCAATGATTCGAATATTGTGAACAATGCCCCAAATAGGAGCCTGTTGTTGAAAAAAATACTACTGACTACTAACTGATTTCGAATTCGATTAATATAACTCGCATTAGATTATGATAATAGTTTTGTCAATGAATTCCACCATTGTGTTTCCACGAAACCTAATTTCAATTCATTCATCAATACTACAATAATTTATATTTTGATTTATTTGATAATTTGATGACAATTTGGACGAGGTGTACGTCAAAATTTTGCCACTCCATTTATGGCGTGCAACGCGTCTTGAATTGGTATGAGCTATACTTCCGTATCTCGTGAATTTTCTGGTTAATCTGTAATATAAAGTGAGTTCGAATCTCCGAGGATCAAAATATCTGTGAGATCACTTGAAACATGGTTATGCTGTAGTCACATTGAATGGATCAATCCGCCCAAACCTTTTTCCACATGTTACTATCTGAAATTGACGAATACAGGACGTTATTCATACATACAGTTTTCTTCAAGCAACACAAACCATATTCAAAGGTTATTGTTTGAATTTTGCGCCATCTCCGATATTATAAAATTAAATTTCTCTACCACAATATGAAAAAAAGAATTATCATTATAATCTAAACAAGTGTAAACGGGCAGATTTTCAATCTATCCTAAAAAGTTGCTGCGTTGAGTTGCTTCTCGAATAAAAAAAAAATGTTTTTCTGAAATTATTTGATTCCGTTAACCAACTGACAAACTTCAACCCTCAGAAGTCGAAACTTGTGCGAGCATTGGATCAACGAGGCCTTACCTTCTAAAGTGCGATTACCCAGCACGGTGGCCCGGCGGAAAATCGAAGCTTGGTCTTCCGCTTGAAAGTCGAATGTGCTTACCTCTACACTACCGGGAACCACAAACTTGAAGCCTTTGATAAAAATCCAATATCTAATAATCATCAAATACTCATCGTTGTTTAACGTTTCGGAATCAATTCTCCTTTTGTTTTCGAAACTACTTCACAAATATTACTCTTTCATTCAGTAACATTTTGAAAATCTATTAGCATTTGCAGAAATTGAATACACTTCATTCTCCAGTTCTGAAGAGAGTCTTGTAGAACTTGTACGTTGTCCTAGTTAACGAAAAAGGAGGCTGCACTATATCCCTCTTGTTCCAACGATGTTAATTCAGAGAGGAATTCTACATGCGGCAGGCGTAGTTCTCGCGAACGCTTCCAGATGCGAGGGAGATAACGCTACATAAAATATATATATTCAGAAGTTTATTTTTAAGTGAGCCCAGCTACTCCTCCGCGAGACGTTGTTTCCTCGCAGACCAACTCAATTTAAAGTTGCTCTCTCATTTCGGTGCCGTTATAATGGAGTTTGATACGCCAGAGGCGGCGTTGCTAATGCGAATGTACGTGAGCAGCCGCGCCCTCTGTTGGTCGATTGTTGCTGGTGCACTGTGGAAGGAGCACTTTCGTTTCTTGATTTGATGTGGCGGGCATGGTTTCATTTTCCAAACCCTAGTAACGTTTGATGACGATGATTTATGTGAGTAGGGAGATGAAATTACTCAAAATACAAATATCTGATTGAGTGATATATGCTCACACATATACTCACCAAACAAACAGACAAAACATTGAAGAATACTGGAGTATATGTCAAATTTTGATGTAATGTCATGTGGGAAAATTCTGAATACCAGATGATTTTCTTCTATCATTCTCGTATACAAGTAGAAATGTATAAATTTGGCTTAAATTATTAAGATCTGTTTGTTTTTGTTCATGGAAGGCTCTTCGTTATTGATTTGTGTCATTTCTGAAGATGTTCTTTTGGTTATATTTGTTTCTCTATACAAAATTTCTGGGTATTTTGCACCAATTTATATTTTATTCTCACGTTAGTAAATGTTCCATATTTCTGTCTTCACAAAAGTCGATTGATTTTGCGAGGTTGCAGTCAGATTTGTGGGTAGTTACAAAGAGAGAGGGTTTTATATATATATACATATACATACATATAATAATAATAATATTTATTCAATCATTTCATTACAATTGAATAGGTAATAGATACATTTCGTGAATAAATATCAGGTATTTCAAAATGACTGCGTTTTCTTGTTATCAATTACTGAGAGTATTAGCATTGTATGTTGAGGTTCACTTTAGCCAAAAGCTAGACTGTGTTCCTAAACACGAGAGATTTGGTCATTTTGAAATATTAAATACACGTAAAATTGAAATAAAAAGATTTAAAGTTACATGGTCATGATATATAAAAATTTTAAACTAATTGAAAACATGTGTAGTCTATAATATACAATAACTGACACAAATAATACAGAATTTCTTGTGTAAAATATGACTGAAACACTGACTAATAGATAGAAAACAGCATTACTCAGTTGATGAATAATTTTTTTTCCTATGATAGTATATTTTCATTTATATATATATATATATATTATATATATAAATATATATATATATATCGTGAACAACTGAATAATAATAAGCAAGAGTTTACATTCAGCCAGCATTTCTTGTCTGATAAGTCTCTGTATGTAGTTGTTGAGGAGTATCGTCTGATATTTCCCAATAAAATGCAGGTGTTCCTCAAGGTTCAGTTCTTGGGCCCAGTGAAAAAAAATTATCTTGTTCAGTGCATAGTTATGTTAATGACAGTACTCTCCATAAAAGTTTCTCAGAGAAGCATGAGCGACAATATAATTAACGATAACTCGGCGAAACTAATAGCATGAGGTTACATCAACTTGGTCGAAATTAATGTTCGGAAAAATTTCATCTATCCATTCAGTTATCAGGATTAACTATTTCCACAAAGTAAAATATGTCGATGATAGGAACAACGGTCAGTAATAATCTGTCATTGGAAAACCATGTCAGATCGATCTCTGAAGGTGCTTCCCATATGCTTGGATTTCTATTTCATGCAAAGAAAATCTTCACTCCCTGTCAGCTTCTGATGATGTTGAAGGCACAAATACGGCTTGTATTGAAATATTGCTCTCATGTATGGAGCTCGGCACCAGAACATCCATTGGTGCTTCTCGATTCTATTCAGAGAAAGTCAACCAGTCTTGGTGTTGATTCTTCGCTCACAAATTCCCTCACTGCTTTGTAGCATCCTAGAGACTTGTCTCTCTTCTATAGATATTTTCACGGCCGGTGCTCTTTTGAATTGTCGTATGTCACTCCTCCCTTGGCATTATCTACCTGGATGACGAGTACAGAATTCCCACCATATTGTTGTGAGCTTGGAGACCTGTCGAACCTCTCTTGCTCAGGGTTATCTTTTCATTTGAGCAGCTGTACATTGGAACTCCTTCCCGAGAAAGGTTTTTCCTGGGGCTTGAAAACTTAAAAAATTCAAAGTGAATGTTTATTCATATCTTCTGTCCTTCGATTCACGCGGTGTTCTTCGAACATAACAGGGCTTTCCCTTCGATCTGTATATAAAAGAAGCCAGAGATAGAAAAAGAGCTAAAAAACAAAAACATATTACAGTTTCCTGTATGATTTTCACTCACAATGGGTTTACAAAACCGCGACACGTGTTTCGCTATTACAATAGCTTCTTCAAGCAAGATAAATGAATCACTATTCTATAATACGCTATTTATATACAAGTAGGTCGAACGTACAAACAGACAGCTAACCAAGTTTCTCGAATTCATGAATGGTCTTCACTCTTCCATTATTTTTACGATGGAGATGGAAGAAAATAGTGCAATTAACTATTTGGATTTGACTATCACAAGAATAAATCACAAACATGATTTTTCGGTTTACCGTAAACCGTCCCACACGGACATTGTTATTCATAATACTTCGTGTCATCCATATCAGCATAAGGTGGCCGCATTCAATAGTATGATTCATAGACTGTTGAATGTCCCTTTATCTGCTATGAGTTATGTTAATGAACTTAATATAATAAAACATATTGCGATTAACAATGGATATGAGGGTCAGTTAATAGACTCACCTGTGAGGAAGAAATTACATAGTCAAGCCCTCAAGTTGGTGTATCCAGTAGTCAATATCGAGCCGGATACTTACAGAACCATAACTTATTTAGGCCAACCAAGCGTAAATATTTCTAGATTCTTGAAAAATAACGATATCAATACAGCTTTTCGTACTAATAATAAATTGGGGATATATATCAAGAATAATAAAGACAAAAATGAATCGTCACAAAGATCAGGAGTTTATGAATCAACATGTGGGTCATGTCCGATGTACTACGTAGGCCAAACGGGAAGATCTTTCAACACTCGCCTAGGAGAACACAGAGCTAGTTTTTTGAATGGAAAAACAAATTCTACTTATGCAAGTCACCTCATTCTGGAAGGTCATGAGTTCAACCACGAGTTCAAAATAAGGCATTTTGAGCAGAAAGGTTGGAAACTTAACCTTCCAGAAAGCTTGGAAATCAATAGAGGGAAAAATTCAGAATATTTATTGAATGATCAGGTTGAATTAAATAACTCCCCATTGTTGAATATGTTCCCGGCCAATAATTCTATTACTAGGAATAATCTTCGTATGTAACTAATTAGTATTTGGACAAATTATGGGTCGGATATCGGACCTAAGCCGGACCTTTATTGTAAGAGACGTTGGACCTACTTGTATATAAATAGCGTATTATAGAATAGTGATTTATTTATCTTGCTTGAAGAAGCTATTGTAATAGCGAAACACGTGTCGCGGTTTTGTAAACCCATTGTGAGTGAAAATCATACAGGAAACTGTAATATATTTTTGTTAATATGGATTTTCATCAAGTATCGGCCAGTTCAATTCAATTTTCAGAAAAAGAGCTGTTTGTACATGGCGAAACACAACTTTCCTAGTATTGGAACACCAAAATGGAAGAGATTATTTTGAAATAAATATATATATTCAACCTGCACAAATATAATATTTTATTCAGGGGTTATATCCCGAGTGCACCAAGTTTATTCGGTTAAAATGTGTGCTGCACTTCCATGATTCTCGAAATTTTGCTCAGCAAATGACTTGAGTGTATGATAATTTGATAAAATCCCGAGATCGCAGGTCGAGGGATTTTATTTTAAATTATTATACACGAAAGCATTTGCTTGAAAGCAATATTTTGAAAATCATGGAAATGCACGCATTTTGGTCGATTGAACTTGGTGAAGGAGGGATATATGTTTAGATTATTTCCAGAAAACATGTAAACTCAGGAAACATCAAATCGAACACAGGAACAATATAGTACCAGAGATAGTACCTGAAAAATGATCCAAACGCCCGGTTTATTTCGAACATTTCAATCGGTTAAAAGGTCTAGTGCATTTAATCGCTGTAAAACTCTGTAAAAGCAGTCTAGCCTTCAACTGTTTCATCATTTATTCGCATTGAGGAAAATAATCACACAAACATCATCCCGACAGAAAACAATTGAAGGAATAATGTGTAAAGGTAGAGTGTCACTGGGAAATGTTTTTCAACTCGCAAATCAGTGTAGAGGGGATAGGAATTGGTAGCAGTTCTGAAATTTCTCCTTGTAACTATGAATTTCCCCTGCTTGACCATTATGTTGGAAAACTAGTCAAGACAAAGCAACGTTTGATAGGTCTCTGGGCTACAGAAAGAGTAGGGAAACTGTACTTGCAGTATCTGCTTCTTCTTCTTTTAATACTGCTTCGTACTTCTATGTAATTTTACTATCTGAAGTCCAAATATTATGAAACTGCTCATATCTGTAGATAACAAGGAACTGTTGAGACTTGAAATGGTTTTTTGGTACCGTGGTCTCGGTAGTGTAATGCTTAGCATATCTGCCTATCAAGTGGATGGCCGGGGTTTGAATCCTCGCCGGGCCACGGTGCTGGGTAATCGCACGTTAAAAGGTAGGGCCTCGTTGATCCATTGCTCGCACAAGTTTCGACTTCTGAGGGTTGACGTTCGTCAGCTGGTATACTCCAGTCTATGGAAAGTGTAAACTGTGTATTTATCCCATACAGCACCGATTCGTATGAAAATTTGGATATAGGTTCTACTTACCCTCTTTTTCAAAATCTACCCTGTGCCGAGGGTTGCTTTTTTGGAGGGGGGTAAAAACCACCCCTATTCGAAAAAAAATATCAAAATTTTAGATTGGAGCATGTAATAAACTGGAATCATATTTATATCAGTGAAATCAATCGATTGATGATTTTTTAATATAATTTATGGTTCACTAATTGGTATCAGCCCTTAACACCCCCCCTATTGACAGAATATAATCAGAAAATGATATATATATATATATATATATATATATATATATATATATATATATATATATATATATATATATATATATATATTTATATAATATACATATAGTTCCATTAGGCCTGAAATATAGTTACTATGTGTACTCTTCAATATACTAATGTACATACTCTAATTTCTACAAAAATTGTTTTTGGTTTTTTCCCATAACTCGCTTAGTCTTTAAGCAATCGAATCCACCAGAAGAGTATTTTGTAGCTCTTCTCAAGAGCTATAAGCTCATTCACATTATTTTCTGTTTCAGATTAGATTTTTGAAAAGGTTCATGCTGAAAGGGCTCAAAAAAGGTACTTTGCGCGAACCCTCACAATATTTAACTGGCCATATCTTACTCTATTTTCATCCTGCAGAAAAAAATTAAACACCAAAATTTTCAGAGAAGAATAACCTTCAATTTTGTACTCCAACAAATTTTGCATGTGATCAATACTTTTTGAGTTATTTCGAAGAAATGGTGACTTTTTCTGAATGATTTTATCTCTTCAATCTCAATTTTTTCCAAAACTACGTATTTTCAATTGATGAAAAACTCAGAACTCATAATTAGGACATAAATGAAGTGGATTATAGAGTAACAACAGAATTTTTCAAGGGGAGAGGAAGAGAGGATGAATTATTCACAATTTTTTTTCAACGAAAAAATAGGATTCAACATTATTTCCTTCATACCTCGGTCAGTTTTGATGCTAGAAACTTTTATAAATGACAAAAATGAAGGATTTCTGAAGGGCTTCGAAAAAGGTTCGATGAGTTTTTTCCGAAAAATGCATTAGTTTTTGATTATTTTACGTAGAAACTTTCCATTTTGGCGTTTGAAAATGCCAATCAACTTTCAACAAGCAATTATTCAGTTTGTAGTAGGTTTGCATACATCACAAATAAACAATCGCCTTTGTTTTTTCAAGAGATATAATTTTGCTCCATGCAGGTTTTTCGATTAGATGCATATTTTTCCGTGTTTTTTGCCTGAAAACCGACAATTTCACCCGCGAATAAGTCGAAAAGTATTGCTTTTCAGAAAAAACTTCATAGAACAAAAAGTGCTTTGAATTAGTCAATCTATTGATTTCCGCACTTATTTCCAATAAATATTTTTTCACCCTCAAGAAGGGGTGGCATACACCCCCAGGGAGAAAACAACCCTCGGCACAGGGTAGATTTTGAAAAAAGGGTATATGTAGATACTGAATCCGAATTTTCATGCGAATCGGTGCTGTATGGGATAAATACACGGGAAAATGGTCATAGACTGGACTAGTAGGAGGGTTGGTTACTGTTGGCACTGGCGGTAGTCAAAGTGAAGACATAACCGTGATAGTGAAAATTCGTATCTAGAAAAACTTTAACTTTGATGAAGAAATGTCATTCACTCATGTTTGAATTGTGCACTAGAGACAAACTTCAATCCAATGAATCTTCGAGATGATATTGAAGGGAAGTGGTTCAGAGAAGTGAATGAGAGAAAATTCCTAAAGATACTGTTTCTACGAATTGTTCTCAATGTATCATATTCTTCGAGATAATCACATAATAACCGAACCTCTTCCCCCATTTTCAACGGAATGGATATAATTCGGCGTCTTAACCGACGCTTAATGGTGTAAAAACTAAGAAAATAACCTCTGGAACGCTGATGTTAACACCCAAATGGGCCGTGAAATTGGTAGATATTCTGCGGTTATCTCTGCATCTTAATGTCTGCGCCGCGAGGCAAATATTTAGAGAGCTACAATTGCTACCATAATAATAATAACGGGGATGATAAACGACTAGACGGCGGTATTCGCAAATTGCATGTGAGTTTCGATTGTCTTTCATCTGACGGAATGCGCTCGTCTTGTTATTGGTTCAATTTGGCACGGTAGACGGTGACGAGAGAGCTCTGTTAACGACTCCAGACATCTGAGTTTACGAAAGTGACGGCTGTTTTCGGAACGAATTGTCTGGAACAACATTGGGGTTATTCGGATTATGATCCGAAAGGTAATCTTTGACCTTTTCAATCAGCAAATGCATTTTTAAGAAATTGGATCTTCGAACGGAATATTGTGTTTGTATGGATCTTTCTTGAGATACATCAAAGAAAATGCTCGTGGCTATTTCATTAAATTAATATTGTTGCAATAGTGGCTTGAAAATTCATTATCTTGACTATTCAATTCTCTCAGAACTTGTTTTTTAAAAAAAAAGCTTTGATGAAACGAAAATGAAATCATTTACATTTCAAGAATGATGAGAAAAAAACGGAAAAGTTATTCAATGAGCCGAAAATGTTGAATAGGGAGTGGACGAAAGAAATCAACAGGAAAAAATCGAAAATATTTCAGAAAAAAGTGTTCCGTTCCATATCTAACTTCAATTCTCCGTATATCAATTTCTGTTTCGAAACTTTCATTGAATTTTCGGTTTTATTGAAGTTCATTTCATAACAATTTTATTTATTTTTTTTGTTGATTTTCTCTTTTATCTCACTAACAGCGGTTTGCCAGCTTTCTTCTCACTATTTTTAATAATGATTCCCCACTTTTTTTCCATCATTCCCACAAATTGGTTTCTTTCGGACAGCGACGTTCCCAGTTGCGATATGTCAATTCTCAATTTTGTGAGCAGCGGAAACAGTACTCAGCCTTACTTTATTAAATACCCTAAGGAGTTAACAAAGCATCATTATTTCGTGGGTAAGACACAAGTAGGAACATTCGTTGTCATTTAGGACCAACTGATTTGCAGATGACCACTCAGAAATTGTATCAATATCCTGCTGCTATACACGACAATCATCGTTAGTATATAAGCTATAATATATATTTAAACCATCAGGAGCAGTGATCCCAGAATCAAACCTTGGGGTATCCCTTTCGTTGGTGTTATGAGAGATGACCTTCGTATTCTACAAATAAATGTCTGTTGAATGGATGAGAGTGGAACAGAAGTATAATTTTTTTCAATACCGTACCTATGTCTATCCTGTCGAAAGCTTTCTGTATATACACGATAATAACGTCTTTAGTATCTTATAGAAAACTGAAGCATTATCGAAAATTCAACTTTTCATGAAATATAGGCCAGTCACATTGAATTTTCGAAGGAAAAAAAATCCCTTCAACTTTCAATGACCAAAAACCGCTTGAGACATAAACCGCTTAAGATATAAACCGTTTAAGACATAGAACCTCTCATCTCCAAACAGATTATAACAAACACGTTTCTTCGAGTAATCTTTGCCATCCACTTTCACAGGATCGTTATATCGAATAACAAAGACAACTCGAGTGAATGCGTTTGTGTTCGAATTCAATTGGGCTGGAGTGCGGGCCCATCCAAATCCAGTCGGGAATTATACAGTACGCGGGCGACAAAGAGAAAGTGGCAGACCGGGAATTCCGTTTCCGTCCCATTCGGTATCGATGGCTCAGTTACTACGTCGAAATTGAGAGGAATTGATGTATTTCCTTGTAGGTGATTAGCTGCAGGTGAGATAATGAGCTCGTCCCACATATTAGTGGTTTGCTCTATCTGAAATGTCTCTCTGTCACCTATGTAACAAACTGAGGAGAGGTTGTAATGTATTGAGATTTATGCCTAGTCATTGTATTATTGAACTGATATGATGCGATATGATGGGAATTTTCATTCCCATATGCAACTTGCTATTCTGAATTGGGAAGTGAATACGACGTAGCCATAGTTTTATCTCTCAAAAGAATGTTTTCCATGAAAGAGAGACAAGTCTATGATTCTTCTGGGATTCTCCAACGAAATGAGTGGAGAATCACCAACAAGACGGATCGTGCCAAGACCCATACATGAGAAGTATAGTCCAAGATTGAAAAGAAGACAATTTTTTCCTGAATTATGAAATAGTTCTTTACCTAACAAGTGCGGAAAGTGATACTTTTCCGTACGCGATTGCAGATGGCCGAACGACGCGTCAGCGGAGTTCGGCCAGTAATCGCGTGCGGAAAAGTCACTTAACGCACGTGTTAGTTACACTTATTTTTCTACTAGCGTGCGTAAAAAAATTAAAAAGTTAACACAAAGAGACATTTACTATTGAATACATATCAAACTATTGAATATAACACCGTACGAACTGTAAGTCTTAGAACCGAATTCGACTTGATGAGCGTGGAAAATAGACGCCAGCTTGCTCTGGTGTACATGTGTTATGAGTTATACATAAACAATTATTATAATTGTCCCAAATTGAGATCGCTTTTGAGGGTACGACAACCAGCTCGTTCAACTCGACTCATGCAGTTTTTTGAGATAACACTCCCTCCTACAAAAAACTTCTGCTCACCCATTACCACAATGTTGAAAACTACTAACAATATTTTACAACTTTCTGAACTCAGCTTTGACCTTACCCCTGATAAGTTTTTTAGTGGATTGAAACAATATTTGACTTGATTTTTACGTTTTTAATTGTCTTTTTGAGATGTATCAACTACTTCGAAAAAAATCACTAGTTTTAGTTTAGTTAAGTTTTCTCATGTAATAAAGTTATTAAACTTGTTTGAGAAATAAATAAATAAATAATCAATATTAATATTAAACGTACAATTTTTTGCGTTGTGCAAATTAATTGCAGAGGCCACAATTTTTTTCACCATTTTGTCAGCAACTTTGCTGGAGGAAGTCATTGTGGAAGGCTGGTGACAGCTGCTGACTAGTGGAAGGGTCGGCGAGAAAATTTTTGCCTTTTTTGGTCTAATTTGGTCTATTTTGGTCTATTGTTTTGTTTTTTTATATATGCCGTGACCTTAAAGAACTTGCTTTAGTCGACGTCATTTCTGAATTTAATTACACTTTTCAACATTGAGTACCTGGACTATAGAGTGCTTGCATGTTTTGGAAATTTCAGCGAAATAAGCCAAAACAACGTCCTCTTTGAAAGTTTTGATTCCATTATTCTGGCACCAGCTTTTAAACGAAAAATATTCTTCATCTAATTCAGTTTCGAAAAGTCAGGTATCACATGACGTTTGTGAATTTTGAAACGTCAGTTTTTTCAAAACTGTCACTGGAGACAAGTGAATGAGAGTTGTGTAATATTCATTACGCAACTAGTTGTGTAATAATAGAACAAGAAACTACTAATTTTATTCTTTGAAAATATTGAAAACAGGATTAGATATAAAAATTAATGAATGAATACCTTCGCAAATAAAAAATGTTTGTCATCAGCTTCCTTTATGAAAGTTTCGAATTGTTCCCTACTGAACACTTTTGATTTTTCTGCATGTCAACCCGCTGACCGCCTTCTCAGTAATGCAATCAATGTGGTGTAAGTTTGGATATTAACATCTTTTTTAACTTTTAGTTCACTCTTCAACATGGAATATGTCGTCCACATCGTTGAAGCTTTCATAGCTTTTATAGTTTCGAAATATGCCAACATTACTTTTTCAGTTATAACTGTAACTTTCTTCGTTTGGCACCATTCTTCAAACTTCTGGTAAGCTGCGTCATATCTAGCTTTTGATTTTTGAGGTATCAATTCATTTAATGCTTTATTTACCGATACTTCTATATCAGACGCAATTTCGTCGGAACAACTACTCATTTTTGAAATAAGTCTGATACGTTTGACATAAGTCTGACACGTTTGACATTGCTTATTAAATATTCATTTTGACAAGCGCCAACGCCAATGTCCCATATCACGAGAAAACCATTATATTATATTCATGAAATGATATCATTAGATAAATTTTTGTAAGAGATACGTTATGAAAAGACTTATTTGTTCGACTCGCGTAATTTGCGAAACTCGCTTCGCTCGTTTTGGCAAATATTACACTCATCGAACAATATGGGTCTTTTCATAACTGATTACGTAAATAACTATTCTCATACCTATAACGAGATTTTAATGGTAGCAGATCCATGTTTGCAATTCTAGCCGCTTCTAAAACTGACTCTGGCAAATCTCCATTTGAAGAATCCATGGAAAGTAATCTTACTAGAAAAAACTGTGACGGTAAAATTGGTTTTGACTGACAGATTTGTTTTCTTTGTTGCTACGGTAATTCGAAGTGACAAATGGAAAATGTCAGATGTTTGTTATTATTTCACATTCAGTTGATGAGGCTTATAGCAGGGCCATTGAAAATTATTGAAACATACTATTTTTTATCAAAAATTATAGCAGAATTTTAATAAATTTCTTCATTTTCGGTCATTCTGTAAACTACAATCATACAAATATAAATTTGAATAGTCAAATGTCAGTATACTCCCCAAAAACTCAACAGATTTACTTTCCGCACTAGTGCGGAAAAGTGACTCTTTCAACACTGAAATGAGTGCGGATAAGTGGACTTTTCCGCACGCTAGTAGAAAAACGATTTTCACTCTTCAAGCTCAATTTTCGCAAAAATTAGTAGTATCAACTGGCCAAGCACTCAGAACGTATTATAAAAACATAAATGAAGTGAATTGTGAAGTGGCAACGATTTTTTTCAAGAGAGGGTGAGATTTTCACTATTTTTTCCAACGGATCAAAAGGAATTCACATTCTCTTTATACCTCGCTTAGTTTTGATGCTGGGAACTTTTGTGACCAATAGAATTGAAGGTTTTCCGAAGGACTCCGAAAAAGATTCTATGGGTTTTCCCCAAAAAATGCATTGGTTTCTGGTATGTAGAAACTTTCCATTTGGTGTTCGAAAATACCAATATACTTTCAACAAGCAATAATTCTGTATGTATTGGATCTGCATACATCATAAATACACCATTTTCTTTGTTATTTAAAAAGCTGAAGATTTTCGATTAAAATCATATTTTTTCAGTTATTCGCGAAAGAGAATACGAAACTTGTTTTTTTTCTGCCTGAAAACCGGCAATTTCACTCGCGAATAAGTCGAGAATATGGCCTTTCAGAAAAAACTTCATAAAACAAAAGTTGCTTAGAATTAGTCAATCCATCGATTTCCGCACTAATTTTCATTGAAAAGTTCTTCACCCTCAAGAAGGAGTGGCATCCTACCCCAGGGTAGACTTTGAAATGATGTTAAGCAGAACCTCAACCAAATTTTCATGAGAATTGGTGCTGTATGGGATTACACGGAAAAATTGTCATTGATCATATTATATCGGAAAAATACAGTACATCTAAATTTTATTATCAATATGATACTTGAAAGATAGTTCCGAAATATTTACCTGGTCGATGAAAACTGATGCAGACGGTGTAAACCTCCAAGAGGCAACGCCATCTGCTGGGTGACGACCAAAGTCTCAAACTCTCACTGTCCAAGACAGAGGAGACCTCTTACAGCGGGCCATCGTACGACGAAGTCGCAACAAATAGCCCGCCGCGATCGAGAATCGACTTCGGTCAACTTGCAGAAAGCTGCAACCCTTCACAGAAATCAGAATTTCTATGTTCGAAATGATTGCATTCACAATCCAATGCCAGACAGCTGTTTCGACCTACCAGGTCTCATCAGTGACACTTGGCTGGATTGTGAACACAAACATTTCGAACTATCTACTCCTTACGAAGTAAGTCTCTGAAAACTGATGCAGATGGTGTAAACCTCCAAGAGGCAACGCCATCTGCCGGGAGACGACCAAAGTCTCAAACTCTCACTGTCCAAGACAGAGGAGACCTCTTACAGCGGGCCATCGTACGACGAAGTCGCAACAAATAGCCCGCCGCGATCGAGAATCGACTTCGGTCAACTTGCAGAAAGCTGCAAACCTTCACAGAAATCAGAATTTCTATGTTCGAAATGATTGCATTCACAATCCAATGCCAGACAGCTGTTTCGACCTACCAGGTCTCATCAGTGACACTTGGCTGGATTGTGAACACAAACATTTCGAACTATCTACTCCTTACGAAGTAAGTCTCTGAAAACTGATGCAGACGGTGTAAACCTCCAAGAGGCAACGCCATCTGCTTGTGCTGGATTGTGAATGCAATCATTTCGAACATAGAAATTCTGATACCTGGTCGATGAAAAAATAAACTGTATAACTCGAATAGATAATGGCCACATCGCGCTCGGACGTTAGAGCATCGTGCACTGTAACACTTTATTTTACTATTTGAAATGTTCACTAAATAAAAAAAAAACATATTGATAGTACGGAGAGTTTTGTGTTACACACAAATGCAAACGGCTGCCCAGTTTGTGGAAGGGAGCTGAAGGTCGTGAATCTATTTAAAAATAAATATATTAGTTATCATACCTCTGGGCGCCAATCAGTTAAAAATATGTATTGAGAATATAGCACACAAACAGATAAGTGAAACTATAAAAAATAATGATGGTAATAGAAGCAGAAAAACACTGCAAAGAATTTCCAGACACAAACACACAAAACATTCATTGAATGGTTTGATTCTCCAGGTTGAATAAATGTAATAATATTACCAGCGTTCACAGCAATTTTTTTCAAGTAGCGGGAGTATACGTATACCTTTGCTCCCACAGTGAATATTCAAAAATTGTTTCACATATTCGTAGTTGGTATTAGTTGAGGAAAGAGCGCAGAAGAAAAGTATACTGAACCATATAAATAAAAAACGGTAATAGATATATCGTATCTTGATTATCTTCCAGCAACTCTTCCTGTGTAGGTACTATCTAAGGTACTATCCAAATGTTGTTCGTCTTAGTAATAAGTTCATACAATTTCATGATGATTTTTCGTGAGCAAAGCAGTAGGATCGTCAATAGTTTTTTAGGGCAGATTCATCAATGAATCATATTGAAAAGTAGCAACTTGAACGCTACAGCACAGTCGTGCGATATGGCCACCATATCCAGTCTTCTTGTAATAGTATATTATGCAACGATCGTGTAATGTTGGTTATTAATACATGAGCACAAACTGGGATACGAAAACGAGCCGAAGGTGAGTTTCGTATGGTTTATGCGAGTGTATTAATAACCATTACATGAGATTTGCATACACTATTTTATCTACACCCATTAAATAGAAGGAACTATAAATAAAAACATATATGTTGCATTTGTCAAATGAAAAATGTAATCCCTACGATTTAATTTTTTTGTCTAAGACATCTGTGGAGGAGTCGCTGGTAATTCTTCTATATCACTGCTATAAGACATTTTCATACGATTATCGAAAATTGACTGAATTCTTCCAAAATTCAATACCTACTGATTTTGACTGGACAAACGTCAAAATGCAGAGCTTGAATATCATGCTTGATTGAAAAATAATTGGTTTCTATTGGTTGAAAATCTTTATCGTAATGAAAATCTACTATTTCATTTCTTGTTCACCCAATAAAATTATTCCGAATGATTGTGAATCAAATAATATAAAAACATCATCAAAAAAAGTGACTACTCTCGAGAAATAGCTCACCTTGGCTCTCAGACTCGGTTGGATGAATTTTTAGCTCAGGATTCATTCATAGATAACAAGAGGTATCTAAACAATCAAGTGAGTGAACAAAGCAGCAATGATGAGAGAAATGTATAACCACTTTTCTTCGGGCTTGAAGGCCGTCGTTCTTTGGAATTTCTTCCTGACGTTTCTCTAGCGCGAGTGGCCAGCTTCTTCAGAGGCTTTCTCATTTCCGATGACTAAACGTTTCGATTTCTTAAGGCGTATTTATATTGATGCAGGTAGTCTGTTAATTACTTCTGTCGGGCTCGAGAAATAATCATTATTAGTTGCCGCACTACCTGCCGTGATTTCATTTGTTATTCTTGATTTCCTCAGAATGGGATTCCAAATTCTGTTTAGGCTCAACGCTTCTTCTTTTCTGTTGAAATTGTCCGCATGTTCTTGGATCTTTATCGCCTCCCGTACCAGTCGGATAATATGGTAACCCTGGTTGGGTGCAATCAGTTTAGCATTTCCAAACAGAATCCTGTGGTCACCCTCACTCAGTGCGTGTTCCGCCACCGGCGATTTATCGGTTTGCCCCAGCCTGCAGCTTCTCTTTGAGCCTTGTTCCCATGGATCTTTTCGTGGTACCGATGTATACCTTCCCACAGGTGCACGGTATGCGATAGACTCCTGCTACTGACAGTGGGTCTTTTTTGTCTTTAGCCTACCTGAGGCTTTGTTGGATCTTCTTGGTCGGCTTTATGTTATATGTAACCAAGAGTTTTCCAATTCTGTCAGTAACCCTCGGGATATATGGCAGATATGCATTTGCAACTACCTGAGAGTCCTCCCTGTTTTGAACCGTGGAACTCTTCAGTTTCATGGCCCTGTTGATCTCAGATACACTGTATCCATTTGACCTCAAGGTCACATGAAGATGTTCCAGTTCCTGCTCTAGATGCTCTGGTTCACATATTCTTCGAGCACGTTCAGTTGGGGTAGATATGACTGCTCTCTTTTGACTGGGATAGTGGTTCGATAGTGCGTGCAGGTACCTATCCGTGTGCGTGGTTTTTCGGTATACTTTGTGGGTTAGTCTAGCACCACATCGTTCAATCAGAACATCTAAGAATGCTATCTGCATATGGGAGAAATTATTCAATTCACGCCTTGAAATTCAATATACTATTAAGCTGATTCACCTCTGAATGTGCTCGACACGTCCATATTGAAGAAACCACATTCGTATTCTGATTGGATATAGTATACAAATTCCGAGTTCCTGTTCATCTCCGTCTCGTATTTCTCGACTCTGCTCGAATCCAATAAAGCAACATACGAAGTCGAACGTTAATAAGAACGCAGTAAGGAGGCATTGATTAAAAAAATGATTGGACTTTCCTCGACGTTTTTCCATTCCTCTTCGGAGCTGCGGCGTGAGATCGCCGCTTTCTGTCGACAACAAAAACAAGCTGCTGATCTCGACGGAACGTTTAACTCGATTGTTTCGGATGGGCTTTTTGCGACTCCCCCTCGACGGGCGCAAGAACGTAATTGAACGTTACCCTGACGACGTTTTTAATTTTTTTTCATCCAGTGACGGATCGATATTCGATCTTGTTTCGTTCCGGTTGCGTCAAGATCGGAATATAAATGAGACATTATTATGAAGTAGGGAGAAAAGTGCAGTGCGTAGAAGCAGCCAGACTAACAGGATTCAATGGACCTGAAGGTTTTCCATTCTCGTCTTGCTTCGCGTCGCTTGTCTGTTTCAGAAGTACGAGTTTGAGTGGATTGCACACGGCAAATTTCCTGTTATTCTTTTGCTCCAGAAGAATCAGTATTGATTCTGATTAGCCGTTTATTATTCTTTTTATAATGATGAATATTATCGTCATCATTTTTATGCTTTCATACTGTCAAATATGGAAAGTTGTCATTGAATAATTCAAATCCATTTAATACATACATAAAGATGTTTCAACCTCAACTTCGAAATTCTGAAACCAAAACATTCACAATTAATTTTTTTTTATTTAAAGTTCACAGACATCGATTCGATTACAGGATATAGAACAATATTCAAATTCGCGAACTTGCACGGATACGTGCTAAGCACTTCGCCGTGGTGCGGTGACCGGAGCAAAGTTGCAACCTCAGCATATGAATCTTTATAAATATTGAGGAAGGTCAAGACCATCAGGCAGTATTAATGAATTTTTTCAGTAATCATTGAACACTCTTCAGAAACGGTTTCAGAATATTTTCAAAATACAGCACATCTCCTTTCAGCAGTAGCAGTGTATTGCAAGTTTCTGGTGATTCTTTGTATTTTCTTCTCAACTATTCCATGTTAGTAAATTCCCGAGCGTATTGACTCATTTTTCATTATAGAAATTTCATTAATTCTTGAAATGCGTTGAATTGAGTTGCGTTTTCAGATATGTCAACATCAACTCAATAAAATTTTTGCCCTGGGAATCCATTGTTAATGATTATCGTACAAGAAACTTCAATATTTCGTGGTGAATTTGGATTTTTATCAAATATCGCCTTGTTAAATCCACCGAAAAGTCATTCGAAACAGATGAATGGCACATGTATATGGATTATAATCATGATTATCGTACAATCCTGAACAGTCATGACCATACTTCCCACAGTCAGATTTTCCACCAATGATCAACTTCCCAGAAAAAAAATCATCTCATAAACAATTCATTTCATTCGAAGAATTAGTTTTCCGTGATTATGAATCAGAACAATCGAATGACTGTTTGAAAGTTATTACTTTGTGGTGAATTAATACTATCTTCGTAGTTTTTTTGGGTTTCCAACCCACCACGATCTGAGAAAAAAAAATTAAATATCAGGTCTCTGTCAAATTTCCGGACGAACATAAATGAGAAATATCTGTGAAGAGGTTTTGAGACCGGAACAGATTTTATTCTGAAACGTTAACACAGGTAACTATTCGGATAATCATCAGTTCGTGTATTTTTTTGATAGGCAAATATGAGTTATACGAGAAGTTGCTGAATAATTGGACTTATACTATCCGGAAAGAACTATTTTTCAATTAACGCAGCAACTTCTCGGGGTTGACTGAAAATCTACTCCTCTACAGATTCCAATATTCACTTAAATTTTTTCGAACTCTGATAGGTTGAAAATCCAAAAGAAGAAAAGAGAGCGACTCAAGCATGCCCCCAGAAGCGTCACTGTTTTTTAGCCCTGTTTTTATATGAGAATCAAACTTATGAATATTGGAAGCCTGAAAGTTGAGAGTTATCTGAAGAAAATTTTCTCCACCCCCCTTTTTAATGTTCTAGATATTCGTGGTACCTCTCGAGGAATTTGCAAAATCAGTTTATTTTCTAAGATTTCTTCGAGAGTATTTTATTGACTCTCCAATTATCTTTAAGGAAGGGTAAATTATTGTTGAAATGAACCTTTTTGTGCAGATTTCATTGAAATGTCATTATATTGAGTCTTTGTAGAAGATGGATGAAATCATCCTTGAAATTGAAATATTGCATACGCAAGGATTATTCTCTATTCATGCCTGTCAGGTACAAACATTTCTGCTCAAAACTATTTCTGGAAACATGATGTAGTACCGATAAAATGTCTGCGGAGACCTAATGCAACGTATTCTCTATCCACTCTGGAGAATGAATCCGAATCCAGACGACGCCGAACGATATGTCAATGGAAAAAATCATAATCTTCCCAATCCAGTGGATCGATATAGCGACAAAGTCAGTCCCCTGCTCCATCCACTTTGTTTTTTTCTACTGTGAAAACATATCCACCGTTTATCAGGGAAATACTACAGTTTATCGAGGGATCAAGGCATGTGGAAGGAAAAAACAATTTCATCAGTGATTTATATCGGTATGAGAGAGATGAACACTCTCATTTACTAATACATTTCGTTGAGGAGACAAGGGATTCTCCAAGAACGAAGCAACAAATAGGACCATTCATTGGTCCCTTCGCCAAAAAATTCGAGAACATGACACCGCCATAAAAATTCTCCGTAACAAATAGGACTATTACCGGGTTCCTTCGCCAAAAAATAGAATACATAACACCCGCCAAAATTATGAACTTTCTGAGAACAGAAAATTCTCTGAGCAACAAATATAAACATTTACTGGTTCCTCCTTCGAAAAAATGAAACACATTGCAACCGTCATAAATTAAAACTTCATGAGACAAGAAATACTCTAGGCAAAAAATTGGACCATTTACTGGTTCCTTCGCCAAAAAAATAGAATATATGACACTTGCTATAATTTAGAACTCTCTGAAACAAAAAATTCTCGAAGAAACAAATAGGACCATTTATTGGTTCCTTCATCAAAAAATAGAACACGTGACACCTGCTATAATTCAGAACTTTCTGAGAAAAAAAAGATCTCCAAACAACAAATAGAACCATAGAACAACGGATGTTGAAACAATCTATTACATCGAAGAAAATGAACCTTCCTGTACATTTGCATCAAATTCAGAAGATACAAACATTTCAAGATAATAATTTTCAGCAGTGTGTAATTCGTACATAGGAAATATGTAGTGAAGTTCATTCATGAGGACCAAAGGATATATAGTTCCTAAATAAGGACAAAACGGTATGAATGGGCTTCAATAATTATATTTTGATAGGGAATAATGAGCAATACTTCGAAATTATTTGAACAGAGTTGGGTGGGATCTGCTTTGCTCTGTATGTTGCCGTGAAACAATGTAGTAACCACATTCCCAGACAGTTATTTTTTGCAACATTTCCCAATCGTATCAGATATTCTGTGGTACACTGGAGAAAGCATTCTGAATCTAGTCTGCAGAAGAGGGCAATGAAAACCTCTCTTGGTTCAGATCATAGTGGAAGCTGTATAAAATATCTCGGAAAGACAATGATCTGAATAACATTTACAGGAATATCCTACTCAACCATAAAACAGGCTTCGAAGAAAAACCCAGGCAGTTCAAGATAAGTAGATGAAAAAATTTTCAATGCAAACAATTTTTGTACTTGAAACAATCTTTTGAAATCAATGAGAGTACAGGCATTTTTCCGTCAAATTAACAAAAAATGTCTTTTCAAATGCCATCACTGAGAATATAACAACCGTTATAGAATGTGATAGAGTGTACATCGAAAACTTGACATTGAGGTTTTGGGTACTAATCTTGCAAATCCTGAAAAACGCCCAGACAGGTCGATTTTTATTGGGGGGAATAGTTTTTCTCCATTCACAGCGTCGTCACTTCAACCCCGGAGCAGAGGGGCGAACGACCCTTGGAATTTTAACTGGGAACGGGGGGCGAGTCGTACATCGTTTGAAAGATTGACAATTTTGACGAGCTATGTTAAATTCAGTGTTGAAGTTACTTAATTTATTCTCATGTTAGCATATGCTCAAAACGGGCACTGCCAACTGCCATGCAATAATGAAGATTCTGCTGGAAGAGTTCTCGAACATTGTGGAGTATTTCTGGAGTGACTTGGTGACATCCATTTGTGATTCATTGCCGTAAATCTTGGAGTGATGCAGGAGGAGTACAGTAAATTCTGCTTTTCAAATGACTCATTCGATAGTACCCCGCCTCCAAATACAGTGATCCGGAAAAGTCTGATCTAAATACTGCCGAACAGGCAGAGCATGGTGCGCCCCATCTTGTTGGAATATTAACAAATCCTCCCGATAATTGTGGCCATTTTCAATAATATCAGTGAGAAGGGGGTTAATAGTATTTTCCAGAAGCTCCAGATACATTTTGTCCGGTTGAACTGCCTTCTAAAAACAATGGGCCAACAATACGGTCACCAAAAATTCCAGGACATACATTTAATTTTTGTGGATGTTGAGTATGCACTTCACGAAAAATGTGAGAATTTGAATCACCCAAATAGCGACAATTATGACGATTAACTGTGCCATTTAGAAAAAAAAACATTTATCACTGAAGCAAATGTTGAAAACAAAATGTGGATTTTCTACCGCTCGTTCACTAACCAACTCGCAAAATTGCAAGCGTCGATCAAAATCATCTTCATTCAGTTATTGCGTTGAATTAATCTTGTAAGGATGCATTTTTTGGGGTTTTGAAATACGTCGAATGCTATTACGTGACACCCTGGAAAAAAATACTAACTTTCTTGTGCTTTGAGTATGGTCAAGCTCAACATGGCCCAGAATTGCCACTTGTGTCGCCTCATTCATTACGGGTGGTTCAATTTGCCATTTTTGATTTGCTACAGATCCATTTGCGCGAAATTTTGCAATTAAATCGAAAACATACAGTTGCGACACATTTTACCCATGTTGTTGATTGAACAGTTCAGCGGCTCTCGCAGCACAACGTCTATTTCCATAGTACAGTTCAATCAACTCAACCCTGTCTGCAGTTGTGTGAACCATTGTTCCTTTGGCAACACTCTACGGAACTCACTACTAGTAATAATGTAGATATCCCTTTCAACATAAAAATGAAAAATAGAAACAGCATTTTCAACAAGTTCTCAATTGTAATAGTCCTCTCATCAGAGAAGAACTAAAAAATTAACAAAAAGTAGCGTAAGAAACAAATGAAAGAGATTCAAATACATTCCAACTGAGAAGTGGCGTACAACAATTTGTTGTTATTAACAATGTTAAAAAAGTTTATTATCGGAAATAACTCTTAGAAACGTCCAAATCAAAAAAATGTACACCATTGTTAAGAGAATTCCAAGATCTTTCAAATGAAGTGCGACTCGCCCTTATTAATATTCCAAGGGTTGTTCACCCCTCTGTCCAGGGTTGAAGTGATGATGCTGAGAATGGGGAAAGAACTGCCCTCCTCCCAAAAAAAATGGACCTGTCAGAGCGTTTTTTAGGATTTGCAAGATTAGTACCCAAAACCTCCATGTCGAGTTTTCGATGGCCCACCCTGTATCATCTATCACATTAAATTACGTTTGTTATATTCTCAGTGGTGACATTTGAAGAAAATATATTTTTTGTGAATTTGTCGGGAAAAAACCTGTACTTTTATTGATTTCATAAAAAATGTTTCAAGTACAAAAAAATATTCAAATTGACAATTTCTTCATCTACTTATCTTGAACCTCCATGTCAAGTTTTCGGTGGCCCACCTTGTATAAGCACCCGAAACACCAATGTTTTTCTTTCATTCGATCTTATGAGGTTTCAAAAGATTCCAATAAACCCATATAGACAATGAAAGTTTAAATCGATACCACTCGGCTCATAAGACAAAACGATTCGAAACGTTTGGATTTTTGTTTCTGAAACAATATGTTAAAGTACCGAAACTGATTAAATACTACACTGATAGCTCGCCAATTCATTCAGTACATTTTAAAGACTCCCTATTGCGAAGGAAAATATTTCCTAAGCAATTCCGCGAGCCCTGGGGAGACCGTCTTTTGTTCCGCCGAATGACTACGCTTCTGTGAGTGCCGTTGTTTCTTTTGTTTTTATTGGGGACGGCGCTTCGCTTTCCAATTATTTACAAACAGTTTTTAAAATTTGTTGAACGTTCTTGCCGGGTTCAGAGGTACAGTTTAGGTTGAAAAGTCTGGATGTATCATTTAATCCTCGAGTTTTAACGAAAAATAAGGGAAGGTAATCCAAGTTGTTCTTTCAGTGGACAGTTTTGAATTACGTTCTTGCGGAAATGAGCTCGTTGGTTTCTTGAGAATTGTTTCTGGTGGAGTTTCTAGTTCTAGTATTCTTTCGGCGCAGGCAGGGTTTTAATTTGGTTTATCCCTTTTACACCCAATAAATAATTTAATGATAGTTGGGTGCCCTGAGAGTTCTCAGAAATACTCATCAGGAAACTCGTTGGATATTATCTAATATGCGAGAGGTCATATTGATACTTGTATGTACCCTCGAATACCCATAAGCATCCGATGCATGAAAATACATACTTCGAATTTGAATGTTCATTTTTTGGCGAAGATGCCATTCTAATCTTTATGTATTTTGAATTTCAATATAGATTCATCATGTATCGAGTCATGTAACGGAGTCACAGATGAACTTTTGATCATCAAATTCAGAACTCAGTACCTCATAATATTCCGATTTTTTGGAGAAATTTGGAATTTTTGAAAGTATAAAATGATATAAATACAAATAAGCAGTGAAACAATCACTACAATCAGAATATAAAAACAAAATTAAAATATATTGCTCGAAGTCGAGGAAAACCCGCCTGCAACGTCATTCTTGTGTTTGATGTCGTACAGCTTCGAAGACGGTCTCGCTGTCTCGCGCTCCAGCTCCAAACTGTCGTTGTGAAGTAGCAACTGCAACTTGAGAGGCAACATAGCGTACGACAGATCGTCCACATCTGACACATCTTCCCTGTTGTAGAAGAGTATGTATCCGACGGCGAAAAGTGACTAAGGTCTTCTTGCGTCGCCTTGGAGACCAAGGAGTCGTTAAACTTGTACCATCCCTTCTTCTCCCTGGCCAGCGTGTAGTAGTGACCGGAATCCAAGCTTGAGCCGCAGTGTACCACCGCAGAGTACAGTTCGTAGCGGTAATTGTTCAGGAAGAGGGGCTGGTACCACGAGACGTTCTGCAAGAGCTTGATGTGTTGGTGAGACGCCGGGTCGTACCTAAAGTATATATATATATATATATATATATATATATATATATATATATATATATATATTCCGAATATATGGTGATGAGTTCTCATATCAACGATTTGACAGTTTGACACATCCAATAATACGGAGAATTAACAAATCTGAATTTGATGCATAAAAGCTTTGTGCATTATTGATTTTGAACGATTCCAACTGGTGAAATCCCGTTGAGAGTTCCAGCAGAGACGTTTTTCATCATTCTGTTAACGTCATATTTTCTGAGCGCCCGATGGCATCTTTGCGGATTATAGGTTATGTTTATGAATTTTCACATCATTTCCAAAAATCTTGGAATCCTGTTAGGTTATTACTATTCAGCGCTAGCTTGAAACCTAACTGAATTATTTATTTTCATATTATGAATTCAGAATATACATGAAAAATATTGAAAACTCTTTTACTATTTGACATCGATTTCGGTCCTGGAATTTTTTAAACTATCTTTGATTTTTCAAATATGCGTTGAAGATTCCTGAAACAAAAAATAATTCACCAGATGAAGACAAATCATATATGAGAGAGATGGATACTACTATATTCTACACTGTCAACACCAAAAACAATACAATAATGCTTCATTATGAAAATAACAAGAAGTGAAAAATTCACTCAACAATAGCGACATCATCAACGAAAATGTCGAAAAAAACAGAGAAAGTGAAATAGAACAAGAACAAATTCGGATAGAATATTCTGAATATTGTATTCGATATATAGGAACTCTTGATCACAAATTCAATTTATCAATATTTCAGATCGAAATATTGAACTTTTCTGTAATTGGCTAGCTATCTGTTAGGTGGCCTTGTATGCGAAAATTGTACGTACGAATGATTCTATTGGTGGAGGAATGATTGGGCACATGGGTATTTTTGTGAGGGGAATGGAGTTTGAAATTTTTTTTTGCTTCCTCCAAATAATCGCTTCATTTGGCGGCACGATTTTTATGTGAGTACTACACAGTGAATGAGGTTGCAGTTGCAATTCACTTGAAGCTAGATAATCACATTCGAACATTTTTCATTATTGGCAGGTATAATTTGGTGTTAAAAAAATTTAACAGAATTGAATCCCTTCAAAGATGAAGTTGATAATTTCTCCACAATACGTAAAAGATATGAATTTCCTGAAAAAATATCGTTTGCTAATATCATGAAAACTGAAAAACTTGAGAAAGACAAAGTTCTGCAGAATACTCCAGCACTAATCATTAAACCAAAAATGAAACAGACTTCCAAACGAACCAAAAAAAACATCCAACCCAAAATTAATCCAGTGAGAGCCAAAGCTTGTATAAGAAGAATTCAAGAAATGAATCAAGGTGGAATACTACTGAAAACGAATTCAGATGAAGAAATTAAAAGGCTACAGGAATCTGCTAAGAAAGAAATAGGAAATGATTACAATATTACAACATCAAAACTCAGATGTCCAAGGTGTTTATCAAATCGATGAACGACAGAAGTACAGAAGAATTGAAAGAAGAGCTTGAAATTCTCAAATACATTGACGATGATGATACATTGTAGATATAATATTCTAGACAGTCAAAATATTCAAAAAATGTATCACTCATGTTGACACAATTGGTAAAACTTATCACTAACTGGTAAACACAGAAATAATCCTTGAATGGCATATATTTTTGAGAAATCGAAATAATATCAAATATGTCAAAATGTTTTTAGTTTTCTCATATTCATGGTATACCAGAGATTATACCATTGATTGATTTTAAAGATTTTTTCAAATGAATATGGGTAACTTCTGTTAATGTGTTCGATACAAGTATGAGAATAACATGTATAGTTCTTAATTTTTCATCGGATTTAGTGAATATAACGTTCGCATCTCTCATGTAATGGTTATCAATTCATGATCGTTGCATAATATTCTTTTCTATCCTCGTTTGCAACAAATGAAATATCTATACTTTCCGTTGATTATATTGAAAGTGACTCCATCTTTCGTGTACTCTGTATATTGAATTGCGATTCAACTGACCCCAACTGTCGGTGATTGTAGAACTCCGCAACACTCAGCGCAAACAAACAGAATAACCGATTTATCAGCAAATGCAGGTGGGTACCTGAACAATCAATTAGCGATCAGGCCCGATAGCTCTTGTTTCTCCGAATTTCGCCTACTACGCTCTATCCGCTCCGGTGAACCGGCACACGTGAATTTCCCATACAAGTTGGGACGGCCGACTATTTATTTTGCGTTGTTTCGGATTTTTGCCAGACAATCGAAACGATATTTTTGGGCTCGGGTGTTGAATCGCCACAAAATCGCTGTACGTGTGAAATTAGTTGTGGCATTCAGTGGATTCTGATGTAGGTGAATACGTACAAGGAGATCATTATTTTTGTGGGGACTATGGAAATTTGCGAGTATACCGTGAGAGAGTCCGCCAAATGTGCTGAGTTTTTCTCGGGGCTTATATCCAGAGTACATTAAGTTTAATCAGTTAAAATGTGTGCTGAACCTCCATGATTTTCGAAATTTCGATTCAAAAATGACTTAAGTGTATGAGAATTTGATAAAATCCCGAGACCGTAGGTCGAGGGATTTAACTTCAAATTATAATACACGAAAGCGTTTGCTTGAAAACAAAATTTTAAATTAAGGAAATGTTCGTATTTTGGTTGATTGAGCTTGGAGAAGGATGGATATATGTTGAGATTATTTCCAGAAAACATGTAAACTCAGGAAACATCCAAATCGAACACTGGAACAACATAGTACCCGAGATAGTACCTAAAAAATGAGCCAAACGCCCGTTTTTTTTATCGGTTTGATCGGTTAAAAGGTCTATTGCATTCAATCAAAGGTAATACCACGAGTTCTTCAAATTTTATCGATGAATTTTCATTTTCCACGAAAACTATTTTATTTG
Organism: Zygogramma bicolorata; assembly: GCA_032362365.1. NCBI lineage: Eukaryota > Metazoa > Arthropoda > Insecta > Coleoptera > Chrysomelidae > Zygogramma > Zygogramma bicolorata. The sequence goes on along the minus strand of JAVJAQ010002665.1, from coordinate 33,123 downwards.
GTGAGAATATGAAAACAAAACCGATTGATAAAATCACGAGTCCGTAGGAAGAGTGATATTATCCAATTTATCTCATTAAATTTGTTGTATTCGGAGAGATCATTTATTGAACAAATCAAAGGAAGAACAATGTTCATTAATTAGTATTACATTGAAACAATAAAAAACAAATTGAATTCAACAAAAAAATTAGTTAATCGTACGCCATGTACATTTGAGTTCGGGAAACCTTGAATATTTGAATCGGTCCTAGAAGCGGCTACAATTCTGACCACGACCTAGTCGTTGTTAACAATTTGCAATATGTGCCATAAATTTGGTTATGAGCTAATTACAGCTTATCCAATCCATCTTGGCACAAACTCAGATACTTTTCCAGTTGCACACCGGTAGTGTAGACCATGTAGAAAGGAAAAACACCTTCTAGGAATGAATTTCAACACAGCGAACACATATAATAGGTGTTTTTTTATATTAGTATTCTTCACAGAGATTGCTGGGCATATACGTTATTAGTTCTGTGCCAAGATGGATTGGACAACCTGTACGTTTTTGAAATTTGAGTGCTTATTGGAATGTGTCGTTTATGTTATCATCATGCTGACAAAGTGAAAAGTGAATGACTATTTTTAATTAGGTAACTTTTCATTCATGATAATTCATATTTCAACCATATATATGAGCCAGTTCAATAGAATCGACGCGGTAAATCTCATAGTTTTGATGGTTGGAAGGTAAACAACGTTTTATCAAGAACAAGGCAGTTTTATCAGTATAAAACCGAATGATTGGCTAGAATTAACCGCTACTATTGGTTGAAATGCCATAAACGTCAAATTTTGACAAGTGAAAAAAATAATCAAAGGTAATACCACGAGTCCTTCAAACTTAATCGATAAATTTTCATTTTCCACAAAAACTTTTTTATTTGGCAAAAGTATGAAATTAAACCGATTGATAAAACCACGAGTACGTAGGACGAGTGATTTTATTTAATCCGGTTTGTTTGAATGCTCTTGCCTCAAAATAAAAAAGTCTGAGTGTTTCGAAAATGAAAATTTATCTTATTAAATTTGAAGAACGAGTTGTATTTGGAGAGATTATTTTTTGAACAAATAGAAGGAAGAACAATTTAATTGATCAGTATTTCATTTACATAAGAAGGAACGGAGAATAGGTGAAAATTTTACAAAACTAATTGTACGCCGTCTTCATTTGAGTTAAGGAAACCATAAATATTTGAATCGGTCGTTCGCTATATCTGTCATAAAGTTGGGGTTATGAGCTATTTAAGTGTTTGAGTGTTCATTGAAATGTGTTATGTTATTATTATGCTGAAAAAGTGAAAAGTGAATGACTATTAATAATTAGGTAACTCTTCATTCATGATAATTTATATAAATATGAGCCAGTTCAATAGAATCGACGCGGTAAACCTTATAGTTTTGACAGTTCAAAGGTAAACAACGTTTTATCGAAAGGACCAGGCAGTTTTATCGGTATAATACCCAATGATTGGCTAGAATAACCATAGAATAACCCGCTACTATTGGTTGAAATGCCAAAAACGTCACATTTTGCCAAGTGAAAAAAAAAATCACTGTAAAACTAACTCTGTTAAAGCCGTCTAGCCTTTAACTTTTTCATCGGTTATCAACATTGAGGAAAATAATCAAGATTAGATGACGGATATCGAAAATCAAAGTCGACTCCCTTCCCAGGTTTGAGCAGTGTTCTGATGAGTGTTGATGTGATTGTTTTTGACGAAATATAGCGTTGTATCATCTTATATACTTTGAAGATCTCGAATATTTACTTTTTATGTATATATTGAAAAAATTGAATGGCATGATGAAACTATCGATTATGATGAACGTAAATTTTCCAGTTCTTTTCGTACTTTTTTCAATGATAATATACCATATGCAAATATCTGACCTTGACTATTGTGATTTCTAAAAAAAAATCATACGAATTCGATGAAAAAATGCAGGATGAAATTTTGATTTTGTTATCAGTATCCAATCTTTTCTGAATAATGCACAATTTTTTCTATCGAAAAAGATGAAGATTTTATAAATACCTATTATCTATCTAATATCTTTTCCGAATCATTCAATTATGCATATTTAACATTATTTACTGCCGTTATTGATTGATTCAAGGTTTGAATTCTGAGATCATTTACACTAACATCAATTGATACTGAACTCACAAATTGGAGTTAGTGTTATTTATATTATTATACATAGTTTTGCGGACGACAGTACTCTTCATACCAGTTTATCTTCCAGAGTCCCCATACCAGCTCGAGAAACAAAAACTCAAAGAAACATTCACGTTGATAAAATTAACGACTTGTTAGGAAAAAGAATATGCTGACATGAACTCGGTGGAATTCAACGCGACGAGAACCCAGGCATGTCTCTTCTCAAGAAAAGCCGATCTATCATCATGAAATATTCAGAGGTCAGGAGTAACTATTTCTACAAAATTAGGTATTTTGATGCTAGGAATTACGATCAGTGATAATCTCTCATGGGAAAACCATGTGAGATCGATCGCTAAAAGTGCTTCCCAGAAACTTGGATTTCTTTTTCGTGCGAAGAAATACTTCACTTCTCGTCAGCTTCTAACGATCTACAAGTCTCAGATACGACCTGTCATGGAATAAAGTTCTCATGTATGGAGTTCAGCACCAAAACATTCATTGAGGCTTCCCGATTCTATTCAGAGAAAGGCAATCCGTCTTGTTGGTGATTCTTCGATCACATACTCGCTCACTTCATTGGAACATCGTAGAAGGGTCGGAGACTTGTCTCTCTTCTATAGATACTTTCACGGTCGATGCTCTTCCGAATTGTTATCAATCAATCGTTTCCCCCTTGGCAATATCTACACGGATGACTAGACGAGTACAGAATTCCCACCCCTTTGTTGTGAATTCGGAAACCTGTCGAACCTCTCTTGCTCAGGGATATTTTTTTGCAAAAGAGGTTCTTCCTGAGGCTTACAAACTTAAAAAATCCAAAGTAAATGTTAATTCGTATCTCCTGTCCCTTGATTCACGCGGTGTTCTTTGAACATTACAGGGCTTCCCTTTCCTGTGAATCTGCATATAAAAAAAAAATTCGGGAAGGAAAGTGCGGTACCAACATCTAGTTCTTTTTTTCGAGGAGAAATGAGTACTTTCTGATTAGTTTATTTGTCGAATCTATCTATCTCCCCCTGAAGATACCACCTTCGTTTGAGAAACGCGTCGAGTTCGAGTGATTTGAATTTTTTGTTTGTGTAATCGATTTCTGTTGGAAATTTCCAATTTGACACCGATCGATGGTGCTAAGTTTACCAATTTTTGGTGTATCCAATGGAGATTTTCAATTTCTTCAAACACAATTTTATTCGAGCGAATCGAGATCTTGTCTGAGTGTGAATTATTATCTTGAAAGTGTAATTTGTCTAAAAAGATTTTCCTATTTTGCTTCATCGTGTTAACATTTTAGAAATAAATGTTATTTGTTTGATTCGAGTTTGGTATTCGGTATACAACTTGAGCAAAATAAATGACTTCTATGTGATACAATGTCCGTCGCGGAATATAGACAGGCAAGTAGCTATTTCAGATACTATTGAATCCTTTGTGTGAATGAATCAAACTCGTACCTATCGACACAAAGTTTTTGTGATTTTTTTGGAACCATATAGAAAAATAAGGCTAAAAACGATTCAAAACATTTGAAATGTTGGTTTGAATCCAATTTACTCACAATAAATTTCGAAAAAACTGAATATATTACCTTTAATAGTAATAAAAATTCAATTGAAAACTTGGGATCAATCGAAAATTGACAAAGACAACATTATTTCAAAAGTGAATAATATTATATATTTAGGTATAATTATTGACCAACATCTTAAGTGGAATATACAAATAATCTCTCTAACTAATAAAACTGAGAAGTTTGCTACCTAAATTCAAGTTCTTGAAAAAATTCTCTATTTAGATATACTATATTACTCTCTCATTCAGTCTCAGATGAATTATGGAATTCTTAATTGGGGAGGTGTAAATGATACTCATTTGAAACCATTAGAAATTCTTCGAAAATATCACCTACTACTGACCTACTATATAAAGAGAGTAATAAGATGGATATCACGCAACTATTTTGTTTTAATATAATGATTAATCTCTTCAAAAATAGAAATGGAATCAAATACAATGTGCATCACTACGAAACCAGACATAAAGATAAAATAGCTCTGAAAACAAAAGTACATAAAACAATGGGCCAAAAAAATTATACATTTACTTGTTCATATCTATATGACATTGTACCAGAGGAAATCAAAAACACAAAATTATTTATATATATACAAAAAAAATCTGGAGGAATGGACACTCATTTCTAATAGAAAACTATTTCATGATATATTGAAAACAAACTAATTACACCTATGTTTCGATCCTAATAATTTTTTCGCATTTCTTACATGAGTAATACGAATATCCCACAACAAGTTTTACTTCGTGGGATTATGCATTCAGTTTATTAATAGGTTGATTTTTAATATTGTATACCTGTTTTTGAATAATTTAATGAACATTGTTGTTGTTGTTGTTTCATCTCCAAAGCCAAGAAATAGTTTTTCGATTTTCCTGAACTAATGAAAGTTGGACTGACCACAGTTATTTTGGATTTCCGCCAGACAATTGGAATGGCGTTCCGGGGATCGGGTGTAAAACCGCCACGGAACCGCCGCATGTGTGTATTTCAACTGTGGTGTGTATTTAATTACGAAGCATTAATCGGACTTTAATGCTCCGTAAATTTCGGCGCAACGATCGGGAGCTCCATCGTCGAGCTACTAATTGCTAACGGGTGATGTATTCGAGAGGCAGTCGATTCGACGTCTCGGACGTTATTGGTTTTTCGATTAGTTATTGAATCGGACTCTCTTGAACCAGTTGCCGAGTGTAATCGATGAACGTTATCGCCAAAAAAAACAAGGTAGTTCAGAAAATGAAGCTATAAAAATGGTAAAACCTCGTAATTTTTTCGTACAGCACCGATTTGTACAAGAATTTGGAATTAGGCTTATTACACCCTCTAGTTCATTTTCTATATCGTGCCTTTGTACGCTTTTTGTTTTTTAGGGGTGAAAACTACCCTTAATTGTCAAAATTTATAAAATAACATTAAAAACCTAAATATGGGTAAAAACAGTTAAGTAATGATTGTTTCATGCTTTAGGATACAATTTCATTTTTAGAATACACTAGTGAGAAATCAACGAAATATACACTCACACACGCGAGCAGATTTTTCTTCTTCTCTGTCTTCCAATATGAATGGAAAAAGTAGAACATATAACGTATAACGGCCGAATATACCGGTTTTGTACACGCAACGAGTAATTCAAATTTTTCAAAAAAAATTGATCGGTTTTTCAAGCATAGGTGATGGAATTTTTTTTTCAGAAACGATTTTATAGAAACACGATTAAATTTTCACAAAATTTATTGTCTTCGCGACATGTTTCGATACACTGTATCTTTATCAAGCGAATGTACTTAAACACTGAATTATTCTTTGTTAAAAGCTCCTCAGATACATCAGGGCCTACTCTAATTATCCCTGATTCCTAGAATAACACAGCTCATAATGATGATGATTCCTAAACTTATGAAATGATGCTGATTCCTGAAATTATACAACTGATACTGATTCCTAGAATTATACACTGATTCCTAGAATTATACACTGATAATGATTATGATATCTGAACATAATTAGTACTTATTAATTGAATAAGTTCAACAAAGGGGAACTATTGAGATCCAATTGATCATTTAGCAAAAAATTTGAATTTTTCAGTTTATTGATTTCCAAAAATTCTAAATGATTAAGTCTAATGGCCTTATTTTCAACATGCAGAAATTCAAAATTTTTATCAAGTCATGGAAGACAATAAATTTTGTGAAAATTTAATCGTGTTCAGTAAATGTAGGTGTTAAACGGCTATATCTCGCCGAATATTCACTTTACAAAAAATCCACACACAGTGAAATTTTTGTCATTGAAAAAGTAACAATTTAGTACTGTATTGTTTTTTTTTGTATCTTTAGTATTTTGAGAGATATTTATAAGAAAAGGGTTGAAAACACGAAATTGAAAAAATCGTTTTCCCTTTAAACTCCAATTTTTCTAAAATTAGCCATTTCAAATTGGTAAACTTCGTGAGTGTATTAATAATAAATATATAAAGAGTTTCACAGAAGGGTGGCGATCAATTTTAGTTAGGGGCTACTTTGGAGGTAGACTTTCACAGATTTTTTTCGTAGACAAAAGCGGGTACCGATCTTATTTTGATCATAAGTCGGTCAATTTTCATACTAGGAAGACATTTCTTCATCCGTTTGAAAGGTCTGATTAAATTCTTCAAAAACTATTCTATGAGCTTTCTTCGAAAAATGCATTTTTTCTCGTTATTTCGCTTTAAATCTTCCAATTTATACATTTGACGAAAAAAGCTTAGCATTAATTTGCTGTATCTCAGTTCGCATGTGTCGTAGGAAAATTATGAAGAGAGCATTGTTTTTGTTTTTCCAAAAGCTTCAGTTTCCCTTTCATTACTTTTTTTGATAAAATGCATAGTTTTTGAGTTATTTGCAAAAAAACATTAAAAAAAGTCGATTTTTTCGTCAAAAAACTTACTTTCAACTTCGAATAACTAAAAAAAAAATTACTTTTACGAAAAAAACGCATGAAACATTTTTTTCTGAGAATTACTCTTCTCGTCAATTGCTACAGCTAAAATGTAATAAAAAATTTCCACCCCAAGGCTCTAGCGTACAGCGTCTTGATATAGGAAATGATCCTTAAGCTATTTCCTACCTTCTGTGAAAATGCCTAATTTCCTGAACTAAGGGTAAAGACTTGAGGTCTGTTTGGCGAACACGTAACTGTAACTCGATGGATGATTCAAAATGAATATATTAATATAGGCAGGTGTGTAGCTATTTTAGATGGACGTTTTCTTCCTTTTTCTGAATGAGTCAAATGTCTTTGAATGATATACACAAGTTGTACATCAGGAACAGACCGATAGGTGGTTTAAAATTATCAGAACACATTTTTACTGCAGATAAAGATCAAACAGTAAAATGGGACGACACTAAAATTATGACGGAAGAGATCAATGGCAGAAAACGAAAATGAAATGAATCTGCTTTCATCATCTGGTGAAGAATAGATATCTATGAGTTCGCTCGATAAGGATCGCGGATGGCTGCCCCTACTGAAGGACAAAATGTAATATCAGATTTGGAATATTTGCCAAATGTCACTTACGAATATTGCCTACAAGAGATATTTGCATTCGAACAGGAATGCGTATTCGAGAACGGAAGCCGATTTAGTTTCCGAAACGTTAACGATAAGTATTTTCATATATACTGTCGTATGAAAGGCCGTAATGAAAAACCTTCTTCTTGACCAGGTCCATAGAAGAATGCAGTTGCCATCAGATGAAGTGAATCATTTTTACAATCAGGGTGGCTAGAAGAGGGGATGAGGAGAAAAAATATTCAAAATGAGCAGTATTTTGTTAAGATAGCAGATTGGACGTCTTGGGAGAAATTTTAGGATTGTGTTCAGAATTGTAGCCATTTGCTGTTTTCTAATATCTGTGAAACTATCTGTTTTCCACAGTTCCTAACCTTCTTCTTGATCAGGTCGCATCATTGACATACATATACACATTCATTGCCTTGGGCTGATGCACGTTCAATTTTTTTGGCGAACATCATTTCTAGCAAATCGGATGTGTTATATAACAAGTGTCGTGGCTCTGATGGGGGATTATTAAATACATTTTCGAACGATTAAGATATGAAGAGATAAACAAAAATGTAGTCAGTAAAGCCATTCTGCCCTCGGGCATGTATATTCAGTGATGTTGAGTGTTTATTTTGTAGGTATAGATTTATGATGAATGATTGTCGTTTTGAGTGGATGTGTGAAATCAATTGAGTTTATATTTGTGTTCTTACCTACTGATTTCATCCTGGTTATCACAAAGAGTATCTGAGCTACTTCAACTCCAAGGAAGGACCAAATTCCTACCTCACTTCCCGACAATATTAGTTCCTATTATTTTTTTGATAGTCAAAATTTGAGTTATACGAGCAGTTGCTGACTAATTAGACTTGTTCTATCCAGAAAGAACTGTTTTTCAATAGACGCAGCAACTTTTCGGGGTAGATTGAAAATCTGTCCTTCTACACTTGTATAGATTCCAATATTGATCCAAATTTTTTCCAATCTATTCTTAGGTCCGCTTCCGGAAAAGTGAGAAATAATGATTTATTCAAGAACAATAAATGTGACATCAGAAACAATAACATACTCTCGAGTCGAATCACACGCATCCCGGAAAAATACGGATGTCAGTGAAAAAACCCTACTCATTTCCTGATTGAATGTTTCCCGGGACCCCATACTTTTCCTTACGTCAATTCTGGATACGTGTCCTGAAAATCTTTTCATTTCTCTTGTCACATTCCGAGCATCGAAGCGACGAACAAAAAAAACAAAAGTTCGGTTAGGATTGTTCACATGGGTTGCCATCTGCATGCAGGAAGTGATTGATAAGTATTTGGTTTTCGAATCGAAAAATATCAAAAATGAAACTTACTCCAATGGGCAAAATGTATAGGAACTGAATGAATCGCGAATGGTATATGCTGTTATTGGGAAAAAAAAGTGATTATCTGTTTGGCGAGCAAGAAGAGTGACAAAAAGCCTGCAGGTATTTGAAGAAACGAGGTAGATAGCGCTAGAGGAGTTAGAAGTCGTCATTTGTCTGGTCATTTCGACGATCATTTGTCAGGTGTGCTCTCATTTGAAATTGGTCTTTCTCACAGACATTACTCAATTGTCAAAATTCAACAATGAAACATCAACCAGTGACTTATTGGCATTCGTTACACATATTTGGCAGCATTCCATCAAAAAGATAGGAGAAACTTCAGCAGTTGCACTCGACATTTCAAAAGCGTTTGATCTAGTTTGGGGTCTCCTTTCTAAACTGCCGTCTTTTAGTTAACCTTCCCAATTGTGAGCTTGCTTTGTTGAAGAGTTTCTTGTCTGATAGGTCTCTATATGTGATTGTTGATGGAGTATCGTCTGATGTTCTGTGCAAGTGTTCCACAGGGTTCAGTTCTGGCGCCCACTTTGTTTCTGCTCCATATCAATGATTTTCTGAAAAAAACTTCTTGTTCAGGGAATAGTTCTGCGGAGATCAGTCGAGAATGATGGAATGGGGTAAGATCAACTTGGTGGAGTTTCATTCTGGAAAAACCCGGACATGTCTCTTCTCACAGAAAACTTTTTTATCTCAATATATTATTCAGATGTCAGGTGTAACTATTACTGCAAAGTCAAGTATATCGATGCTAGGAATAACAAACAGTTACGATCTCTCATTGGGAAACCATGTGAGATCTATTGCTGCATCTCATACAAGATAAAACGCTTAGCATTTTCTTTGAATCGAACCGAGCCTTTGACACTATAAATCGTCATCTCCTTTTTGATAAACTCAATGATTTAGGTTTTCGGGGTCCTTGTTTGAACTGGTTGAAGACTTACTTGACTGGCAGAACCCAATCTGTTAAAGTAAAATTTGAAACTGGTACTTATTTTTCTGAAAATCGCCACATTACCATTGGTGTGCCACAAGGTAGTTTTCTGGGCCCCACACTCTTTGTTTTATTCGTTAATGATATTTCTGCATTCAGTAACTGTGAGTCTACCGTTCAGTTTGCGGATGACGCAAAGTTTACAGTCGTAGAAAAATGTTCTATGGGCCTGTCTAACAAAGCAAGTGCTGCTGTGTCGAGCATGGAGAATTATTGTATCAAGAATGGGTTGATTTTGAATAATTCAAAAACAAATTCGGTTCTATTCTCGATTAAAGCAATTGACTACAGCTCACTAGTGAAGTCCTGTGATAGTACAATAGTACAGGTGGACGTTGCTAAATTTTTGGGCGTTCTGATTGACTCTCAACTGTCTTGGAATCCTCAGATCGACCTTATTTTGAAAAAGTTGTCGAGGCACTGTTTCGTTATATGGAAACTCCGATACTTTGTTCCAACTAGCATACTATTGAGCTATTACTACGCCTATGTCCACTCCACACTCAACTATAGTCTTTTGTTTTTTGGAAACTGCAATAGTATTCAGGAGGTTCTTTTGATGCAAAAAAAAATATCCGTAGCCTGTGTTTTATAAAATGTCTTGACTCTTGTTAGCCACTGTTTGCAGATTTGAAAAGTTTACCTGTTGTGTCGATGTATATCTTCAATTCCCTTATTTACGTCAAGAATCATTGTAAAATAATCAGAAACAGAGACGATACATGTTTTCTCTCAGTGCATAACCTAAGACAAAATCACAATGTTCTTGTTCCCAATCATCGATTGACTAAAGTATCAAATGGACCTCATATCTCAGCAATAAAATTATATAATGAGCTCCCAATGTCGCTAAAGCAAATTGATAACATTAAGACTTTTGAAAGTGTAGTTGAAAATCTTGTCTATGAAAATGTTTTTTATTCACTCAGTGATTATTTTCAGGCGGATCTTGAAGCATAGTTAATGTAAATTGCTCGTTCTGTGAATAATTTTGTGTATTGCAATGTTGTTATTTCATATTCTATAAATTTGTGTGTTTTTTTTAACGATATGTCGTCCCATGTGTTCAATTTTGTTAGTATTCAGTCTTATATTATAGACTTGACTGTTTCCATGCTTTTTAAAAAAGTCTACGGGAATGAAGAATTTGAATTCGAATTGAAGATACGGCCTGTTATAGAATATAGTTCCAATGTATGGAGCTCAGCACCAAACCATTCATTGAAATTTCTTGATTCTCAATCCGTCTTGTTGATGATTCTCCGCTCACAGACTCACTCACTTCCTTGGAGCATCGTAGACCGGAGACTTGTCTTTTTTCCAAAGGAATTATTGCAGTCCTTGGTCTTATGAATTGTCGTCACTCGTGTCACCCTTGGCAGTATCAGCAGGAATAACCCAACGAGTGCGGAATTTCCACCCCTTTATTGTGAGCTTGTCGAACTGTCGAACCTCTGCTCAGCTATCTGCTTTGAATAAAACAGCTGAACTTTGGACTCCTTACCGAAGGAGGTCTTTCCTGAGGATTACAAACTTCACAAAAATAAAAAAAAGTCAATGTCAATCCGTATCTCATGTTTCTTGGTGTTCTCTAAGCATTACAGGGCTTTTTCTCTTTCATGTGAATCTATTTGTGAGAGAAACCTTGCGGAGTTCTGTCGAAGTTATAGTATTATAATTGGAATATTGACAATTTGGGCAGAAGTCTGCAGAAAATAATGCGATAATTCGGTATTGATGTTTGCACTGAAAACTACCAAAAATTGATGAATTCCCACATGATAGTGTTTGTCTGGCTTCAATATACAGTGAGGTACAAAAGGTGTGCAACAAATGGTAATTTTTTCATTACCTACTTGTACAACCACAATCTAGATGAGGCTACAAGTTGGTACATGTTTGATAACCAACTCATATGCATTCAGAGTGGGTTCTGATCAAAAGTATACAAGATGGGATAGAAAATATTCAGTATACAGGGCGGAACAGAAACTATTGAATTTTTCCGAGAATAAAGTACAGCTATTTTGAAAAATATAGGATAATGTCGTAAGAAGACGTTGTTAGGAAATGGAAAATATCTTCAAATATTGAATTTCAGCCTGGAACGCGAAAGAAATATTCTTTTTTTTATTATTTTCACACGCTGAATCAAAATTCTGATTGATGCGTATCAAAAGAAGTTATAACCAAATCTCAATATCACCAATAGTCATCTGACTCGTTGAAAGGTTCAATTGCGAAATTCTTGGTTTATTTTGAATATTGAATATATTGCACATTGTTGCAACCAAGATGAAGTTGAGATTTATCAAAAAGACAACGGAAGGATGAAAAAGCATGAGAATTCCAAGGATGTGCTTCATTTCGATGAAAATCAATCGAAAGTGACTCGGTAATGAAAAAACAAATTTTCATTTCGAGTTTCGGGCTGAAACTTCATATAAAGGCGAATCTTCTATTTCTCAACAACTCTTCCTCATGAAATTATCCAATATTTATCAGAATTGATCAAATTTAATTTAATTTAATTTTTTGTACTGACCTCTATATTTTTCGATCTGAATGTATATGAGTTGGTAATCCAACATGCACGGTATCTCACTGTATACTCTCGTTCGAAAGTTGAGAGGAGTCGGATCTTTCTATGCCTGCATTGTTTATTCCGAGCACGCTGTTCCTTAAAAGAACGCGATAAACGTTTCTGAACTGTGGCAATATTTCGCAAACGCATTCTCGACTCGGCCTACACTAGTAATTCGACAAACAAATCCTCTGAGTCGTCCCTTTGGCGAAACAGGACCCTATCGCGTTCTCTTTTCAGATTTACGACGTTCAATATCGCTGAAAGAATTTCGTAGGTAATGCCAGCACGGACCGCTTGATACAAATTTAGTCGTTAGTTGTGTGAGTTGCCTGTTCATTTCATAGTCCAGTCGAAATATTTTCATATATTGAAAATAAGAGGTCTCATATTAGTATATTATGCAACGTTCATGTAATGATGGTTATTAATACACGAGCATCAACCAGGATACGAAACGAGCCGGAGGTGAGTTTCGTATGGTTTATGCGAGTTTATTGATAACCATTACATGAGAGTTGCATATGCTATTTTATCTAAACCCGATAAATAGTGGAGAACTACAAATATTATATTTATATTTGTATTGCACACAATAATACTAATTAAACGATTTTCTTTGAAAAATTCTACAGAATTGTAAGTAATGGTATCACTTCGAGAAATAAAACGATGAGAAATGAAGAGAAGATCAAAATAAAAAAAAAAATTACTCGAGGCCGGAATCGTTCCTATGTCTTTTCCAACTAGTCCAACTAGCTATCATAGTCTCAGCGCCTTAGACCGCTCGCCTACGGAGAGCTCAGAAAATTTGTTTGAAAAAATAAGGCAATAAATCATGCATTTGTTAAATGAGAAATTTAATCATTCTAATTGTATTTCTGCGGGTGAAGGTGTCGAAGGTGATTCTTCCATATCTCTGGTATCAGACATTCTGTTATGATTATCGAAATTTGGCTATATTCTTCAAAAATGGAAACCTATACCGATTTTGACTCGACAAATGTCAAATGCAGAGCATGCACATCATGCTTGATTGAAAAATAATGGGTTTCTTTCGGTTGAAAATCTGTATCGTAATGAAAAATCTGTATCGTAATGGATTTCATTATAAAACGTGTTGTGGGCATATAAGTGTATTATCAGAGTACGGGTGTAGATAATAGTTATTTATGATATAAGTGTTAGAAGTACATTTTTAAGGCACGCATGTGAAGGTTTGCAGAATGAGCGAAACGAATTCTGCAATTCACATGAGTGCCTTAAAAGGTACTTTTAACACGTATAACATACAATATTTTTTCTACAAACGTTCAAATTAAGTAATTATACAGTTTGAATTAAATTTAAACGGTGCAGCGAACATTACCAACAACATCAATCCAACAACAAACATCCGAAGAAATTGTGGCCTCAACTTCGATTGCAAATTCAATTATTTCTACGCATCATTCTTCCTTAGCCATGGAAAATGGTAAAACAGCAGTGCAAGAAATTAATTTGTCAAATTGCACAAATTGTACTATTGATATTAATGTTAATAAATAAAATCTAAATATTTTGACGTTTGCTTTCGAAATCTGACAATTCACTTTTGACAGCAATGCCATAAACATTTTGAGGCACTCAGTGTCATAAAGTGATTTTAGGGCACTAAGTGCCATAAAGTGATTTTAGGGCACTCAGTGCCTTGAAGTGACATTTTAAAGGCTTCTATGGAGTGCTAAAAATGGCATTTTTAACACGTTTGTAGAAAAAAAAAATTATATTCACATTTTCAAAATTATCAACCTGTAAATGAATTTGGAAATCGAGTCATTATTAATATAATTTTAACATTTCATTTCAAATCAATCATTCACGCTTGTTATATCATTCAGCTGTAATAGTAATGTTATATTATTCAGCTGTGATAGTGGTAGTTATATCCGGCAAATTTCCAAGTTCAACGTCGTTCCAGACATCAGGTTTCATGTTACATCACGGGTCGTTAATAATCGTAAATGAACGCTGAGAAATTCTAATCAAGCGATTGTCAGCGGATTAGCTCATGACGACAGGATAATTTTTTATAAGAATTGGAAAACTGTCTTCCGAATCGGGCTTTTTGTTGTTTGAATCTTAAGTGATCAGTTTGACGAACCAACTTATTTTCAAACTAATTGGAGCCATTTTCAAGAATGAAGACAGCACATCATCTCCGACTCAGAATTAAAATGTGAGTACTTACACTTCTTTTAAATCCCAACTGCATTGTTTCAACCTAATTTATTTTATTGATGAGTAATTATTTCAAGTAGTTTTTTTTTCATTCACTGTGACACACACTATAACAAATTATGTTTTTTGTCTGAATTTTTTTTGTCAATAAACTAAGTGAAACTTCATTATCTCTTCATTCATTTCACTTCACCAGGGTTCACTTCGAATACACAGTCAGAATCACCTCTCGCAGCCATGCTAAAAGTTTCATGTTCCTCATCGTTTGAAAGAGTGGTTTTCTTCAAGATACATTCAGATCGCGGATGTTTTTGTGAAGAAATGTCTTCTATCCTCAAAATTGTTGAGAACACTTTTTTTTTACAAACGTCAGTAAAAGTATAATTTTTGAAGCATGCTGTCAGTGTCTAAAATGCCACTTTATGTCACTGGTGTTAAAAGTAGATCATTTTCAGCACTAGTGCTAAAAGTGAATTATTTATTGAGAAAATATAGAAACATAATTCAAAATGAAGTGTTCATTCAATTAAACGTACAAGTAGTGAAACTACAATTATGATAAGAAACCCCATGTTATCCGCCGAAGTTCCAGACAAAATTTGATCCGCAATGTTCTGTTTCCTTTGTAGTGAGTCTCTTCTATATAACCCTTTGCTACTGTACTGGACTTCCATCCAACGTGTCTTTCAATTGTAGTAAGACTAGCACCAGAGTCCGTCAACAAACTTGATGAGAAACGTCGGAAACAATGTTCAGTATAAAGATGGGAATGAAATAGGTATGCGTTAATTTGGACTTTTAATGGTGTTTGTAGAAAAATAGTGTATGATATACCTGCTAAAACTGGTTTTATTTTGTTTGAAGGGATGGAACACTCCGCCTTCGGCGTCGTGTCCCAAACTTCCCTTCTCACAAAATGAAATATCACTTTTGGCACTTATATTATAAATAACTATTATACGTCTCCATTAACATTTGCGATTAAACAAGACATGACGACATCGAGTTATAGCCGTTTGCTTTGTGAAACACGACTATTTCGAAGAATAATCTTCGGGAGGGATGGTTTCAGTTCTCGATTTGAATTAGGTCTGCGAAATACAGCTGATGTTCAACTTTTATTTCCGTTATCCTCCGAACTCTGCCCTACTACTTTGTTTATACTTAGTTCTATCGTTATTCTGATGTTTCGCAAGCAAAATAAAAACATCCACTGTCGCTTGACCGAATTAAAAAATAGTAAGTTGTATATAGGATTCAATCACCTTGAATTTGATACCCAACTTTATGGAAATAAGTAACACTCGAAACAAAAAAGCTTTTGAATCCAATATTGCATAAATTCAATAATCTATGATGAATAAATCGAAACAAAAAATATAAACTGATTGGATAAAAAACTGTATCTTGCTTGAGGAAGCTATTGTATAGCGAAACACGTCTGCTGAAGCGATATAGACAGTTTTTGCGAAAAATTAATTCGCTTCAGACACCTTTTAGAAGCGCTGCACAAAGATATCAACCGAGCTACCGTAAAGCCCCTAGCAAATTTTGAAGGGAGTTGATAATTAATTGACCGACAACGAGGAATCCAAAGATTCTTGGTTAAGATATCTATTGACATTTCTATTGTTGTAGAAAATTTTGTGGATCTGCTGAAATCTAGGCTAAAATTCACATATTGCGGTCACTGTTCCGTAATCTTCGATACGTTTTGAGACCTTTCTCTGCCTATCCCACAGAGAACTAGCAAACTCAATACTCTGATCTTCAAATATATTCACAAGACGAGAAACATCGGATGGAGATGAAAAACCAATGTGTTCTGAATGTAAAGAACGACGGAAATCCACAACATTTTTATGGCTCCATAAGTTCTCCAAGATTCTAGTGATCCGTCCCAAACGAGTTTTTTCAACGGAAAAGTTCAGACAGAAATTGAATGTTATCGTGGATTTTCTTTGGGAGGACTGGGTATGAGTAACTATTAGACACGAAATAATGAAGCCCTTTATTATAATTCATATGCTTTATCAAATCACAATGGTTCTACATACAGCAGCCATTACACGGCTCATTGCCGTCATCCTTACAGGAATTAATGGTTCAAATATAACGACTCAAACGTGTCACCTATTTTTTTCAAATCCATAGCAAGTGGCGAGGCGTATATTTTATTCCATAAACAGCAATGCACTTGATTCCGTGATTTTTATTTAATTATTTTTCAGACTTTCATTTATTGTTGAGTAACTCATAGTTATTTTTTCATATATAAAGAATATACTATAGCAAGTTGTCAGTGGGAGTCCTATAGGAAGCTGTGATTCTTATTGTTTATATGAATCATCGGTCAGTTCAAACACTTTCTCACCTTGTGTATCTGAATATTTCTCTCATATGTAAAATGTCCCATAAGAGCAATGCAATTATCGGAAACTTACAGCGGTAATTGCATTGTATCAAGTCACCATAACAACACATTTGAAACCGTATCGCTAGTCGTCAGTGAACAACACAAATAAATGTCAGAGAGACTTCCAAAATAGGAAAACATCTCGCGTTTTGGTGAGTGCTCCATACAATCTATAGAGGAAAGTATAAATGAACAGAAAATAACATTTCCTTGAGAATTTCTATATTCGTGAAATATTCCAATGAGTTACATTCGTGCATAAAAATGACCAGATAATTTTGCATTCAAGCGTGATATCTTATACAAATTGCATTCGGTTATTTTCATATTTTGTAAAAGAGCCCTCGTCCTTCGGACTCGGGCACTTTCGCCAAAATATGAAAATAAACTTGCAATTGTTAGATATCACGCTTTTATGCAAAATTATCGGTAATTTTTATGCACTCGTGCAATTATAACCGAAAAGTTCGGACAGAAATTGATTGTTACCGTGGATTTTTTTTTGGAAGGATTGGAAATGAGTAACTGTTCGACATGAAATGTAGCCTCTTATAATAATTTATATGCACTCAAATTACAGTGGTTTCACATACGGCGGCCATTACACGCTTATTGCCGTCATCCTCACTGGAGTGGAAGGTTTGAATACAACGATTCGTAAGTGTCACCTATTCCATCCAAATCCACAGCAAGTGGCGAGGCGCAATGCACTCGATTGCGTGTTTTTTGATTCCATTATTTTTTTACACTTTAATTTTTTGAGTAAATTATAGTTATATTTTCATATACTGAGAGTATGAGCAAGTTGTAACTGAGAATCCTACAGGTAACTTTGATTTTTTTTGTTTATATGGATTTTCATCAAGTATCGGTCGGTATGCAGGAGTTGAAAGTACATATGAACATTAATCAGTGTCCTAAAAACTTGTCTGAATATCATCACCTATTCCTGATGTTTTATTGTTCCAAGCTGAAAAGTTAAGTGATCCATAAGTTGAGTTGGCTTGCTTGAATCTGCTTTTGCTTTAATAGCGTCCCCAACAAAAATAACCTTAGACCACTAGGGTATACATTTCAGAGCGCATCTCGACTGGACTACGAATTCAGGCGCTGTTACAAACTGCCTGCTCATTTTGCTTCCAATTACCGAGTCACAAAGGCCTTTTTAGATTCGCTCAAGACGATGTTATGCATGCGTGAACAGGTGCTCGAGCTTTGACGTTTTTGATGTTATCATATAACGGAATATTTTTGTCGAGTGGGAGAAAATTTTTATGTCTTTCGTTTTATTGCGTAAGTCCGATGGAATGTATGGAGTATTGCAAAACTATCTGTAGTTATTCTCAGCGCGTGTTTCGTAAGAATTTTCTCCATATCTTGGGAGTTGGCCAATATCATTAAACTTTCAATGTTAACCGTGGTCTAGGTAAAAAATGGATCGAGAAGAATAAAAAAAAAAAACTATTCTGAAACCGATATACAAATCAGGTGAACGAAAATATGTCTCAAATTACCGTCCGATAGCTCTTCTGAATATATTTGCAAAAACATTTGAAAAAATTCCCAAAATTCAACTAACAAATTTCATCACTGACAATAATAAGATAGACAATTTTCAATATGCTTTCCAACCAAAAACGAACACCCAATCTATAAAAACTGATCTCATGAATAAAATTTATGAAAGATCAGATGATAGTGACTATGTAGTAACAACATTTTTAGATTTGAAAAGAGCCTTTGACACTGTTGACCATAATATTTTAATGAATATACTATATAGTTATGGTATAAGAGGTCATGCATTCAATTTATTTCAAAACTATTTTCAAAATCGCAAACAGTACGTACAAATCAACAAATATAAAAGTAAGAAACTTTCCAAAATTGGCGTCCCTCAAGGCTCAGTTTTAGCTCCAATTCTTTTTTTAATCTATATTGACAATATTAAAAGACTCAATTTATATGGAATGCACTTTTTTTTTTGCAGATGATATAACATTATTTCACTTTGGGAAAGATATTGAATTTTGGAAAATTCACTGAAACATGATATTGACCTTATTGAAAAATGGATGTGCAGCATTAACCTAAACGGCAATTCGGAAAAAACTGTTTTTATGATTTTCAAACAAAAAAAACATAATATAAAATCAAACTTGAAGATAGATGATGAACTGATAGCCGAAGTTTCTGAACATAAATATTTAGGTTCATTGATTGACACAAAATTACATTTTGAAAATAATATTGAAAAAATAAAGAAATCTATTGTTCCATTCCTGGGGGCCATTAGAAGAATTCACATTTCGAACAAAAATGTTCAGATTCTAATATATAAAGCCTTCATTGTTTCTCATATCAGATACCTCATCACAGTTTGGTCTTCATGCTCTAAAAAACAAAAAAATATAATGAATATATCGTTTAATGAACAAAGCAATAAAGGTTATATTCAGAAAACCGTGGACTACTCCTGCAGATTTATATAAAGTAACAGATAATATGACTTTGGATCATCTAATTGATTATGAAAAATCTAAGTATATATAAATTAACAAAAAATATTCAGAAATGTAATATAAAACTGTCAAAAAATTATGATTTACATGGCCACGATACCAGATTATCAAATAACTCTCATTAGAATATAATTCATTCCAATAAAGGAAAAAATAACCCCATTTCATCAGCATTAATAAATTTCAATTAACTACCAGAAAAAATAAAATCGTCCAAATCCATTCATATTTTTTCAAAAGAACTTAAAAAATATTTGCTTGCATAATGATGTTCACCAAATTATTAATTGAATATTATAGGTACTCCAATTTATTATAATATATAAAAAAAATAAAAAATCTTTCGCAAATAGTTTTTGGAAGTGTGATCAAATTTGATGAGAAATTACTACAAAAATATATCGACTACTGTACTATATAATCTATTCAAGGAGATAGTCACGGCATGATTTACTTTAACTACGACCTTCACAGACCTCTAGTGTATACAATTTGAAAAATGTTGCACTTCATCGATGATGACATGAAATCAATGCTAGTATCAATCCATAAATCTAAATGCATTCCAACGTTCGAATTGAATATCAAATTTGGCGCCTAATATACTTTGGCGTTTGGTTGGCAGCACTCTCGATGTTGCCGCAATTTGTCTGAAGTCTGTTATTCACCAATTGACAAATGTCATTCAAAGGTGATAGTTCTTTGTCTAGGTCTTTTTGGTACTTCAAATTGGATGATTGTAATCAAAAACTGTGTATTTCGATGCTTCTATAGATGGGACAAGTCTAAGCAGTAAATTTGAATTATAATCCACAGTCAGATATTAATTTTTATCTACACCCGTAGTCTAATAATACACTTATATGCCCACAACCCGTTTTTTAATGAAATCCATTACGATCCAGATTTTTCATTACGATACAGATTTTCAACCAATAGAAACCCATTATTTTTCAATCGAGCACGATGTGCATGCTCTGCATTCGACGTTTGTTAAGTCAAAATCGATATAGATATTGAATTTTTGAAGAATGCCGCCAAACTTCGATAATCATAACAAAATGTCTGATACAAGTGATATGAGAGAATCACCTTCGACACCTTCACCGGCAAAAATACAGTTAGAATGATTACATTTTTCATTTGACAAATTCAAGATTTATTCCTTTATTTTTTCAATCAAATATTATTAGCTCTCCGTAGGCGAGCGGTCTAAGGCGCGGAGAATGTATTGTCCAAGTTGAACTAGTTGGAGGAGGCATGAGTCCGAATCCGGCCTCGACTAATCTTTTTTTTTTAATTTTTGATCTCTTCATTTCTCATCGTTTTATTTATCGAAGTAATACTATTAATTACAATTCTGTAGAATTTTTCGTTTAATAAGTATTATTGTGCGCAATACAAATATAAATATAATATTTGTAGTTCTTAACTATTTATCGGTTGTAGATAAAATAGCGTATGCAACTCTCATGTAATGGTTATTAATACACTCGCATCAACCATACGAAACTGACCTTCGGCTCGTTTCGTATCCCGGTTGATGCTCGTGTATTAATAACCATCACTACATGATCGTTGCATAATATACTAATATCGTGTTGAAACAGATTTGAAGTCAGTATGTATAGTGTCAGTGTAATTCCTCAAAAAATTGCAGGTAACAAAGCTCACAAACCACAATGAGGCTTACAAATACTGCAGTATATATAGGTGTTATGCGTTACAATATTCATATTATAACGATTTACATTTTATAGTCTTGTAGTGAAAAATGCAAAAATGCATATGATTCGGTTGAAAAGTGATAAAGAAGGTGGAATCAGTTGTGTATATTGTGCTGATAGAAGGAGGAATTTCGAGTGAAATTAGCTGAAAAAGAAATGCGTCAACCCCGCTTTTCCTGTCTTTGGGGGGGTCATTGAAATGATTTGATCACATCTTATTTCACTTCTACCTCATTCAATGATTACACAACGATGTATATAAGTCAAACTTTTTATTTCACTCCTATAAACTTGACAGACATTCATGAAATAATAAATAATTTGAAAAATACTAACGCTGTAGGAATTGACTGTATATCTACAAAAATAATAAGACATATCAACAACTTCATCTGTGAACCATTAGTATTCATAATCAATTTTTCTATAGAAACTGGGACATTTCCAGATAAATTGAAAATTGGATCAGTCACACCAATTCTCAAGAAGGGGGATCCCACTCTACTCGAGAATTATAGACCAGTGACAGTCCCTACAGTGTTATGCAAAATCTTTGAAAGATGTGTTTACAACAAAATGATATCCTTCTTGGAAAAATTCAATATTATTACTGAATTTCAACATGGGTTTTGCTCTGGTAGATCGACGGAGAGTGCATTTTATACTATTTTCAGGTATATTTATGACGCTCTTGACAGAAGGAAGTACGTTGGTGCCCTGTTCTTTGATCTATCGAAAGCGTTCGATATCATTGACCCTAATATAATCTGCAGTGAACTCTACTTACTTAGTTTCAGGGGCAACTTTCTGTTCGGGCACAAATCGTACTTGACTCTCAGGAAAAATCCACGTGAAAATTGATAACTGTCATTCCCAGTTACATGACAAGGAGTTCCTCAAGGTTCTGTCTTGGGGCCTCTTATCTTTTTGCTTTTTATAAATGATATGCCAAATTACGTTAGCACAAGTTGTATTGTTTTATATGCAGATGATACGACTCTTGCAACGGACGCCGATAATCCGCAAGAACCCCAAGAAAAATTAAATACATTAGCATCTGATTTCACAAACTGGTGTCATAGAAACTCGTTGGTGGTGAATTCGAGTAAAACAGTATTAATGCAGTTTTGTTTCAGAATGAATAGGTATTCTGATAATTCGAATGATAGAGTCAACGATGACATTATTACATCATCGACAAGTACCAAGTTTCTCGGTACACTCATAGATAGCAACATATCATGGGAGTCAAGTATAGAACAGGTAAACAAAAAGATAAATTCTGGATATTATGCATTGAGGCAGTTGAGAGCCATTTTCAACAGAAAACAACTCCTGAATGTCTATTTTGCTATTGTGAACTCGCACATTTCTTATATGGGTTGTATGGGGTTGCTCCCCCAAAATGGGTAGAATCTTTGTGGCCCAGAAAAGAATTGTTCGTTTGATATTTGGACTGGATTAAAGAGAATCTTGCAAACAATGTTTTATCGAGAACGAAATAATGTGCGTACCCTGTGTATATATCTACAAATGTATACTCCTTTTCAAAAAGTATTCACCGGATCATCACCAAATATCTGATAGCCATTCTTATCCTACGAGACACGGAAATTTAATAAGGCTTTGTAAACATCTCACTTCATTTTCTGAAAAATGTCCATCTCATACAGGTGCAAAATTTTTCAACAATCTACCTCAACTACTCAGAAGAGAAAGAAGCGAAAACATTTTTAAAATGAAACTCAAAAAGTTTCTGATTGACGGTTGCTTTCACAGCACAAATGAATATATGAGTCACCGTAGTATTTAATATTTACTTTTTATATATCTTTTTTATTTTACAATTTTTTTTCACAATTGATTTTATTATACATAATAATAATATTATACAGATGGAAAATCTGCCCACACTAGTGTCGATAATACAGTATTCTGCATTTTAATTCTGTACAGTTTTCTGTGATACATTCAATTTTCTGTAGTTGGGATCAACTACCGCTATATGAATGTGGCCCACTAGTTTGTAGTTCATACCAGTATGCCGTTGCGTATCCAGATTTCTTTGTTCAATTTGCGATTATTTCGAATTGCTTCTATATTTTCGTTATTTCTATCTCAATTTTCATCACTCTCTCCGAGTATTAGACCAGGGCCGAAGCCTTCAAAAATGGTAAAGAATGAAAAAAAATTACAGTAGGATGAAACCCATCAGAAAAGAAGGGGAATATGATCAAAATGAAAGGAAAAATAAATTACGGTCGATCCGAGTTCGGGAAGTGGGAGGGGGTGAGTTATTAAGGGTAAAAAATGGTTTATCTTGATTTCCGACAAAACTACAAGTCCTATGGAAAAAAGTTGAAGAGCAAAGTTGTAAGTAATGAAAAGATCTACAACTTATGTATCTGCAATTTTTTCACATTACCTCAAAATTTAGGTGAAAAATTCAAAAAACCAAGTTTTTGGTTTTTTATTCATATCTTTTAAAAAAAAAATTTTTTCTACGAAATTTGGTGAAAACTTACCTCATTATGTCCCAAATACACTGTAATTTATTTAATTTGATATATTTATTTTTTCGCCTTATTTTAATTTAATATCAAAAAAGCACCCTAATTTTCAATCGAAAATTCTGACGTCAAAATATCAGCTTTTTTCGAAAAGTTTGGGGGCTTTTTGTTCGTTGAAATATCTACTTTCTGATGGTGTGAAAAAAAATATACATTACTATAGAACATGTTCTCAGAAAATGCAAAAAATTGAAAAAAACTCAAATTCAAAAAAAATTTTTTAAACACTATTACAATTTCATCAAAAAAATGTGATTGCTGTAATTTTTTTTAGTAAAAAAGTTTATTTATTTAATTCGAATTACATTCATGTCATAGAGAATCTCATACAATATAAATATACATGTAAATCGTACTATTTAATTTAGATACTTAATCTGATTACGTAATTCATTATATTTTTTTTTTCAAAAACGTTAATCTTGTTATTTATAGATACCTTATCTGAAATTCTAATTCATTAGTTTTTGTCTCTTTGAAGGCATTTCTTCATCGTTAGATCCGACAAACCTTTCCAACTCTAGTTGATCGTCGAAATATTCAAGACCATCATCTTCGTCTCCAATGTTATTTCCAGTCTGCATTGGTTCTTCATCCACAATTTAATTTTCGCAAGATAAATTCTTATCTAACGAGAAACACAAGGATAATAAAAAGTTCAATGAATAGATTACAGTCACAAGGATTTTCCTGTAAACAAGTTGAAGAAGATGCTGATGCTGACATAATTAAGACCCCGATAGAAGTTGCCAGAGATACAAACAAAACTGTCATAGTTGTGGGTCAAGATATTGATCTTTTGGTCCTTTTAAATCAATTAAATTCAAATAATCATGACATTTATTTTCTCAAACCAGGCTCTGGAAATGGAAAAGATCTATTTTTCACGTCTAATTGTTTCAAACATGAATCCTTCAAAAATATTGTTGCATTTCTGCATTGTTTTTCTGGTTGCGATACAACATCTGGATTTGCCGGAAAAGGAAAGAAAAGTATCGTTAACTCATTATTAGACGCGAAAAATTTATCAAATTTGGCCAATGTTTTTTATAAGAAAGATGAAAGTAATGAAAATATAAAAAAATGGATTACAATTAATCGAATCTATTTATAAATGTAAAATAGAAATGATAACACTAAATCAATTAAGGTTTCAAAAATACCAATTGGCAAAAATTAAATCATCCTTCATTTTGGCAAACCTCCCACCCACAGAAGGAGCAGCAGAACAACATTATCAGCTTCAAACTTAGTTGCGTAACGAATTGACAGCAACAGATTGGGGCTGGAAGCAACATCAGCGTGGCATTAGGCTCAAATTTACAGAAAAGGATTCAATTCCGAGAGTATTGCTCAAAACTATTTGCTGCAGCTGTGAAAATGTGGCTGCCGAAAACATGTTTCAAAATGCACAAATTTATGCACTAATTGTCAGGGTTCTGAAAGTTGCTCCAATATGGAAGAAAAAATCTACCGAGGAAGTAAATGATTCAGATGAAATTGTGGATGAAGAACCAATGCAGACTGGAAATAACATTGGAGACGAAGATGATGGTCTTTAAGATTTCGACGATCAACTAGAGTTGGAAAGGTTTGTCGAATCTAACGATGAAGAAATGCCTTCAAAGAGACAAAAACTAATGAATAACTGATTAGAATTTCAGATGAGGTATTTATAAATAACAAGTTTACCGTTTTTGAAAAAAAATATAATGAATAACGTAATCAGAATTAAGTATCTAAATTCAATAGTACGCTTTACATTTTCTTGATGAAATTGTACATAGAGATTAAATAATTTTTTTCGAATTTGAGTTTTTTTCAATTTTTTGCATTTTCTGAGAACATTTCCTATGGTAATGTATTTTTTTTTCACACCATCAGAAGGGAGATATTTCAACGAACAAAAAGCCCCCAAACTTTTTCAAAAAAGCTGATATTTTGACGTCAGAATTTTCGATTGAAAATCAGGGTGCTTTTTTGATATTAAGTTAAAGTAAGGCGAAAAAATTAATATTTCAAATCAAATAAATTACAGTGTATTTGGGACATAATAAGGTAAGTTTTCACCGGACTTCGTAGAAAAAAAATATTTTTTTGAAAAAGATATAAATAAAAAACCAAAAACTTGGTTTTTTGAATTTTTCAGCTGAACTTTGAGGTTATGTGAAAAAATTGCAGTAACAAAAGTTGTAGATCTTTTTATTACCTACAACTTTGCTATTCAACTTTTCTCCATAGGACTGGTAGATTTGCCGGAAATCAAGATAAACCATTTTTTACCCTTAAAATCTCACCCCCTCCCACTTCCCGAACTCGGATCGACCGTAATTTATTTTTCCTCTCATTTCGACCATATTCCCCTCCTTTTCTAATGGGTTTCATCCTACTGTAATTTTTTTTGGTTTCAAAAATTATCGGCCCTGGTCTATATGTCTATTCGAAATGATCTTGCAGACTTTCTGGGTTTGTAACCTACCACAATCTGAAAAAATAAGAATCAATATTGGAATCTATACAAGTGTAGAAGGGCAGATTTTCAATCTACCCCGAAAAGTTGCTGCGTCTATTGAAAAACAGTTCTTTCTGGATAGAACAAGTCCAATATATATATATATATATATATGAATAGATTATCAAATTCTCTGGTCTATCACAATTTGCATTCAATTCGAAATGCCCACCACAAGATAGCTAGCTATTTCTGGCTTTGGCCTTCATCAGCTGTGGGTTGGCATGGTCCTCGTATCGAAGACAAACTGTGATAGATATCCAGAGGATTTGAATTGAATGCAAATTGTGATAGACCAGAGAATTTGATAATCTATTTATCAGTTTCCTGATTCATCTTGCTTCATAGCAAATAACACTTTCTCTTTATATATATATATATATATATATATATATATATATACGAAGGTGAGTTTTATCGGGTGTTCAGTCGTTCAACTGGAGAAAAACTCTTCCATACTCTACCAAGCTTTCGATAATTTTTATTATCTTTATCAAGGCTGAAATGTACAATTAATGATCAAATAACTAATGTATATATAAAAATGGTATAAACTTACTGGTAAAAAGAGTTAAATAGATAAACTCAACATAATATATAAAATAGAACACATCCCTCACTGAATGCTGACGGACACTGACTGACAGAATTCCTTAGAGAGCATTTGCCATCTTCTTGGTGATGATTGAGTTCGGAGGTCGAAACTCAATCATCACCTAGAAGATGGCAAATGAGACTTTGCCGAAACGTTGTGACAATTATCCTTCAGAGGATCAAAACCACAGAACACGGAATGAAACCCGGAAAAACATATATATATATATGAAAATATTTATCGTTAACGTTTCGGAAACTAAATCCGCTTCCGTTCTCAAAACTCCTAGGCAAATTCCTTCTGACATTTGTCAAGTTTCCGAAACCTTGACGATAAGTTTCTATCCAGAAAGAACTGTTTTTCAAAAGACGCAGCAACTTTTCGGGGTAGATTGAAAATCTGTCCTTCTACACTTGTATTATATACCGATATTAATTCTTATTTTTTCAGATTGTGGTAGGTTACAAACCCAGAAAACCACGAAACAAATATTGATCCACCACAAAATAATGACGTTCAAACAGATCTTGCAGAGTTCTGATTCCGAATACACGACCTTGTCAAGATTTGCGCAATTCTGTTGAATCGACAATCGACCCGTCCGATGATGGAATTAAGCGATCTATCAAGACGCTCTCTGACATGCACGTTATTTATCTTCAATTTGTAGCGAAATGGCTTTTAATTCGAACGTTCATTTATAATGGAACGCAGTATGAATTATTTAGGAGTTCGTGCCGATTTCTGTTCTTCCCCAGTGATTGATAAAGTACTTCGAGGAAACGGTGACGATGTATAAATCATGCTAAGACGTTTCCATTAGGATTCATATCTGCGAGTCGGAGAAATTTACGAAATTGCGCTCGGCGCGCCAGACTTCCGGTGAATCTCTGCGCAGAATCGCGTTCGTATAGGCCGGTCGACAAGGGTATGGACCCGGAAAAAATACATGACGGTTTGTTTTTCAGTTTGAAGTGTTCATTGTGATATATATTTCAGGAATCGCGATTTGTGGACACAATTTTCTAAGGCATCATTAATATATTTTTGCAAAAAGGTGAAATTTTTTACTTTTCGTGTCATATCTCCGAATATATCGTGAATTCACCGAATTTACTGGAGATCAAGAAGATTTGCTCTCAGAATATTGAGATGTGTAGGCCGGAAGGTAGACCCGAAAATGATAAAAATTTGTCAAAAACCCACTCTTTTTATATTTCGACATTTTTGAAGCCTAGAACGAAAAAATGCAATTTTGATAAACTATGCTAAAAGAAGGAGAATGCGACATAGGAGAATACCATGTGATAATCAGTTGCTGAATGAGTATTTCAATTCGAAGTAGGCTGTGTCAAAATCAACTCTAGGTATAGGTTTGGATGAATAAGTCATGCCTGTGTCACATTTTGACACTACGTACCAGAGATTAAAATTCCATTGAAAATTCCACATCTCTAATTTTTAACCAATCAGATGCCTTAATTTCGACTAGTTACCATGGCAACTAAACAAAATTTCGGAAATTTTTTCGAGGCGCAACGATATTCGGGTGGAAATTTTTTGACAGTTTAAAGAATGAACACATGATCAACAACCCTTGAATAAAGTAGATATACCTGTGAATAATACAAAATACATTTTACCAACTTTTGTGACATAAAAGTTATGAAAGACTGAACCCATCTGAGTTTTAGCATTCGGTGTCACTAAAGTTGGTATTTTTTTTTAGTCAACGAAATATAGTGGATTTTCCTACATAGCAATTTTCTTAAATCGCGTGATGTTACTTGTAAAAATATATTTCTATCACCTTTAGTCGACTGAAATTGCCGAAGGGCGATAGACTGGGCTGGGACCCATCAGAGTTCAAGCTTTTGGTTAAACTAAAATTGTTTTTTTTTATTTAACGAAATATGGTGGATTTACCCATATGATTTTTTTGAACTAGAAATTATTAAGCTTTCTCATAGAACCGGTTGAACAAAAATGACAAATCAACATATATGTCAAAAACAGCAATACCCTGACCAACCTGACATCAGAGAAATCGTTTTAAAATGTCAAGTTTTATTATTATTTTTTCTACCGGATACTACGCAAGCTTGAATTATACCTGGAAATTTCCTTTCGGAATATTCGTGCCCTCTAGAAAATGTCCGGAAATAATTTAAGGTCATGTGATATCAGAAGTGAAAATTTTCCAAAATAGGCTTGAAAAGCAAGCAGACTAGCTTCCGAAACGTCACCGAGGGAAAGTATATGCATTTTTTAAATACATTCAGAAATAGAAATATTTATTCATCCTTCGTGACAACAAAAAAATGTTCAGGACAAGTCAGATCACTTACTTTTAGAAGTGTGTTTAAAGTCGTCTTATAGATAAGACATAAAAATGAAACATATATTATACAACAGAAAACATTCGACACAATAAAAACACTGGAATTTTTACATTCGTTCATCAAATCTCCGAATCCATAAAAATACGATACGTAACTGACAATAATAGTCACTCAATTCTGCATCTTTTTAATATTGCAATTACGTATCGGGAGAAATATACCATTTTTCCCAAAATTAACGCTAACCGAACTTCTTTACGACAATAGTAACAGAGATAGAGTGGGTTGAACTTTGATTGAAAGTATTGAAAAACTATTGGAAAACCATGCAAATTGCGTATTCCCTTGATTCTGTCTTTCAACTCATTCTAAAAGTTCAACCATTTTCTCCTTTATTCAGTTCAGTTTGTGGAAGATCTGATTAAATGTGTTAGGAAATATGTCTGATTTCTAGTGGCAAAATGGTTAGGGTTTTCGTGGCCGAAGTTATTAGTATAACCACTTTTCATCGGGCTTGAAGGCTGTAGTTCTTTAGAATTTCTTTTCTTCGAGCTTGGAGCGAAACGTCAGTAAGAAATTCCAAAGAACGACGGCCTTCAAGCCCAAAGAAAAGTAGTTATACTATACTGATTTCTAGTGGATTTGGCAAATTGTTGATATTTTCGGGGTGGTGACAAGAAAAGTGATGAATTTCACTTTCCTGCGGAAATATACTCATGTCGCCTCAGATAATGATGTCCAAAAATTGGGATTCCTTAGATTTCTATTACACTTTCTCGAAAAAGTTCTATCATACTGTTTAGAGAGTGACTTTTTTGTGGTGGATGAATCTTTTTCTCGTAGATTCCAATAATGATGATTTTTTTTTAGATTGTGGTAGGTTAAAAAACCGAAACACTACGAGGGAAAGATCTATCATGTATTTTTCCAAACTTGACGTCTTCTCAAACCCAGACGACTGGTCTATTCCAGATGTCTTGGAGTTTTTGATTTGATGGGGTTCATCAACGTGGCGATTTGAATATCACAGCCCTTTTTTTTACTTTTCTTTGCTTATCTATTTCGGAATACAGAAACTGATTCGAGAACGACAACAGCTTCTTTTTGAGTTCAAATCAGAAACCAAGAGCCTTCGTTTTATTAGAGCTTAGAGACTATAGTTGCTATTTTCTCTGCTCATCGTCTGTTCCATGAATATTCCCAAATACAATCAACGCAGAGATCGTCATCGTCGAGATGTCTCCATTCTTGATCAGCTACTCATTTGCCAGTTATTTCCATTTGTGAATTCACCCAAATGAATCGAATTGATTCAGTGTTAGACTGTAGGAGCAAGATGAATAAAAACCCTGGTGCGTTGACCGATATGTTTTTGTTCAGCCAATTCCTCTCGACCTGAGAAATCGAAGAGTGAACTTACATTTTTTGACGGTAGGTGGTGTTGAGGTAGTGATACAAATGCGACTTTCTAAGGGTACATTTTCATTGAGGCGGCAGCTTACGAGTGATTTTCGATACCGACGGTCTCATTGGATGAACTCTTGCGGGATCTTTCGTGCACCAATAGAATTATCAGTATACAAAATACGTACGGTCAAGTTCGTCTAATAAAAAGCTATTAATTTTTTTGGAATGTTTGACAGTTCGATTTGAATTTGAATGCATTTGACAGTTGCTTTAATATTCAAAATCTTGTACCTAGTTCTGTTTTTTTTACGTTTTTCTTGTTTATATCCTTTTTAAGTATTTATCGTTGCTGTTCTTGTATTTGTTCGATTTCATAGTGATAGTTAGATTTATTATGAACCGATTTACAAAGCTCAAACTGAAACCCACCAGTAACGTGTAGGTATTACTAATCCCTCATTTTTTTGAACACTATGAAGAAAAAAGTACTTACCTATCTTCGGTTCCTCAGAAAGTAGGAAGATAAGATATCAATACTTTCCCAGTTTCACTAATAACTATTGTTTCGGAAGATTTAAAATCACATCACAATCACTGAGTTTTTGATTTATTTTCCATCGAATTGAAAGCAAAAGGAATACCTTATGATCAGTCAAAATGTGATGACTACATAATTTCTAGCATTTCGCGGAAAAGCAAGAAATTGCATGCAAAACATGAGACCATGAAATAAACATAACCTATAAATATATAAATAATCGAATGGCCGTCGAGCAGACGGATATCATGGCATCACAGATTAAATTAAAATCACGTAAGGTGCGCCTCTGCTGGCAAACTCTCGAAGGCATCTCTTCAGTTGAAATTGATCAAAGTCAAGATAGCGAAAAGTCGAGAAAATTTGCTTACAATCTATTAGGTATAAGTCAACACACCAGGGTTTTTATTCATATTGATTTGAAGTCTTTGATACATCTTTCTGAATTCAGTGGTAGAATTCGCATATTTTAAGTATTCTTCCAAAAATCTGAATCTTAGGGAAGGCGTTCATCTGATGCTTGTTATGACAGATTGAACATATGTCGAATACAGGTAACTCAACTGTCCAAAGAGGTTGGGTTGGAAAATTTGTGATGTAAAATGCCAAGGAGGGAGTTTATCTTCTTATTATAATATCAAGGAAATGGATACTAGACACTAATCGTGAGTAAGTATTATGCGACTGTAACAAAGAAAGGTACCCCTTGAAAAAAATCCTGCAAAACCCTTTTGCCTACGCCTATGTAATTCCAGCACACCACCGAACAGTTTGATATAATGTAATAAATCAACGACGCGGTAAATACTCGACTACGAAATGCAATATACATTGAACATTTCCCGATGAAAAATTATTTTGCTGGCTTTTTAATCATTTTCCTGTTACGTCGGCTTTTTAGAAAATCCGAACCAGCTGCAATCATTATGACGATCGATTCGTATATTGCATTCAGACGAATATTGAATGCATTTGGTTCGAAATCGAGGCGGTTTGGGTATATGCATTCAATCAAATATTAATATTTAGTTGTCAATAACTGAATATATAGATGCACAATTTGTGGTGAATTGCGAACAAATTTCTATTGCGAGCATGTAACAAACATTAATGTACCCTGCAACGGAGAAAATATGCGCATCAAATTGGAAAAGTTACAACATTACAAACGTCACAATGCTCTCGAATTAGCATTTGATTTGGTTATAATTCGGGTAAAATGATAATCCTATTGAAATGATCATCAATCTATATCGTTTATTTTGAATAGGCGATTAGAATGTTAATATCATTGTTTGAACGCCATTATCTTATGGTGGATCAATAATACACTTTTATCTACACCCGTACTCTAATAATACACTTGTATGCCCACAACCCGTTTTATAATGAAATCCATTACGATACAGTTTTTTCATTACGATACAGATTTTCAACCAATAGAAACCCATTATTTTTCAATCAAGCATGATGTGCAAGCTTTGCATTTTGACGTTTGTCAAGTCAAAATCAGTAGGTATTGAATTTTTGAAGAATTTAGTCAATTTTCGATAATCGTATAGTATGTCTTATAGCAGTGATATAGAAGAATTACCAGCGACTCCTCCACAGATGTCTTAGACAAGAAAAAATACAATCGAAAGGATTATATTTTTCATTTGACAAATGCAACACATATGTTTCATTTTTGACCAAATGGAATGAGCTCTCATGGCCTAGTGGTTAATGGCGAGGGCTGCGGCCAGAAACGTCTGGGTTCTAATCCTGACTTCGGCAGATGTTTCTTTCATTTTTTTTCATTTCTCATTGGTGTATTTTCCGTGGTGATACCATTAATAATAAATTTGTAGAATTTTTCAAAGGAATACGATTGATTACCTACTATTATTGTATTCAATATAAATACCTAATAATATAATATTTTCAGTTCTTCATTATTTATTGGGTGTAGATAAAATAGCGTATGCAAATCTCATGTAATGGT
>JAVJAQ010002664.1:352503-407873 GCA_032362365.1 Zygogramma bicolorata | reverse complement strand
ACTGATATTTCCCATATAGCACAGGACATCTTAAAGATATCTTATTTTTGTCCAAATAATGTCGTGATGTTTTGAGACGTTTGAAAGATATCCTTGAGATATCTTATTTATCTCATCTTTGAGATATCTTATATAATGCATCTTTGAGATATCTTAAAAATATACTTCATCAGACCAAATAATGTCGTGATGTTTTGAGACGTTTGAAAGATATCCTTGAGATTTCTTATTTATCTCATCTTTGAGATATCTTATATAATGCATCTTTGAGATATCTTAAAAATATACTTCATCAGACCAAAAAATGTCATGATGTTTTAGGACGTTTGAAAGATATCTGTAAGGTATCTTATTTATCTCATCTTTGAAATATGTTATATAATTCATCTTTGAGATATCTCATATAAATTTACTTCTTCAGACCAAATCTTCAACACAAGATAACTGATGAATGTTTTCAAGTACAATGAATGAGTCTCTTTCCCCCCCCTCGATACCGTAGCTGTTTTTGTGCATATATTGTATATTGGGGAAAAATGTATGCCATATTTATGTTTGAATGGAAAAGACGATAAGCTATTTACTAATGTTCGAATGGAAAAAAACAATCAGATGAACTTGTACCATTTAAAAATTCGAACCAGAGGCAGTAATTTCGCGCGTAGCTTTCGTGCTCGATGATTGGCTGAAGCAGTGCCACTTACCATCTCAAGACGGGGCGCCGTTGATTCTGGAATGTAACCTATAACTTATGATAAAACATAAAACCTAACCTTATTTGTCTTGCCGTGCTTGGTGTTGTTTAAGTTTGTTTATTATCTGTTTTGTGGAGTGTAGTTTCGTAAGTATACAGTTTAAAACGAAAAGAAGTGGTTTGCAGAAATTCTATATGCAGGCTAAAAGAGCCATACAGCTTAACCCAAGTGAAACTAATGAAAGCAACAGTGAATCTAGTTACGATTCTCGAAATGTGGACGTTGCTATTTTACCTAGTGAAATGATCAATGACCATGATTCGGAGGAAAACTCGAAAAATACACTGGTAATTCGTACAAAATTATTTTGTTTCATTTGAAATAAATGTGTGATAAGATTATATGGTGTTTGAATTTTCAGTAAAATTGCTTTGAGTACCTGATTGCTGTTTCATTGAAAAATCCATTCATTTTTTCAATTCGATCAAAAAGATTACTCAATATCTTTCAGATTATATGAAGACAGCTTCAAAGTATTACGGAAAGATACCTTTAAGATGATTTGAAAAGACATCATTAAGATGTTATGGAAAGATACCTTTGAGATACTACAAAAAGACATCTTCAAGATGTTATGATAAGATATCTTCAAGATTTTATGGAAAGATATCTTCAAGATGCTATGAAAAGACATCTTTGAGATGTTATGATGAGATATCTTTAAGATAATATGATAAGATATCTTTAAGATGTTGTGAAAAGATATCTTCAAAAGGTCTTATTTTGTAACATGAGTACATCTTTAAGACGTCTTAAAGATGTATCAAAGATATTCATGTACGTCTTTAGATATCAGAAATGTCTTGGATAAGATGACTTCAAGATTCCTTTAAGATGTCTTAGTGCTATCTGGGTTTCTATTTGTGTGAGTGCCTATTTGTGTAAATATAGCAAATAAAAAACAAATACATTTTTACTAATTTTGTGTCAATGAGGCAAACACTCAAATATTTTGAAAAAAAAAAATGGGATGTAACCTTTAAGATAAACCAATTTATGTAATTCTTTCACACACATACAATATATATCACCATTATCTACTGGGAGTTGTTGGAAAAATATTGTGAAATACTGTAACCACATATCAACAAAAAATTTAATACTTACGGCTTAACAATGTAAGTATCCGCAAATTTGATATTTGGATATTTTCCCGTTGGCCCTACCAAGAGCATCGATATATGCTTATGCTTATTCGTATGCATCGTATATTATTTGATCATTCCGCAGTCCTCTCTCTATTAGGGCCAGTCTGTTTGTTATAATGTCTATAATTTGAATCACTCTATCCTCCACATCCTCTCTTTATCTGCTAAATAAGGATGCATATTAATCATACTTCAAGTATTGTATCCTGCTCATTCCGCAGTCTTCTCTCTTAGGGCCAGTCCGTCAGTTGTAATGTCTATGGAAACACCTTGTCATTTACACAGGGTTGCCAAGAGTTATTTCGACAATTGCTAAAATATTTCAAATTACGCGAAAGCTTTCCATCCGTCTCTCAAAATCCTGCATTTTTGAAATTCCTATAATATTACTGAAAATTTCATTGCTTTTTCGATGAAAAACTTTTTCAGTCGCATGTCTGTGTTGATCAAACTTCAAACAAAACAATAACAAACAAAACTTTCTCGATTCCAATAATTATATATATATATAATTACATACATGACAACACTGTTACAACAAACTGTCGTAGCTCTGTAGCCACGAGTCTTCAGTTGTGTGAGATACTACGATATTAGAGGTGCGTGTTTGTGTGTTTATCTTATATTCAGTTTTCGTTACACGGTACGTGGTTCTGTTCGGTGAGAATTTGTTTTGAGTCAAATTTGGATTCAGCATGAAAATGGAGTGCAACTCAAATAAATATATTCTTGGCCAAATTTTTTCATGTATCATTGAGGTAGATGAGAAATGCAGTTTTCATTCGTTGAAAAATATGAAATCGAACGACCCGTTCTTCAATGATGTAGTAAAAATTTGCAAATCGCGAAAAGTCAGAGGAATAAAATATCCTTCAGATGTTTTTCGAAAAATCCATAGAAATACCAAGATTTTCGAAAACCTGTTCGCAACTGGCGATGTTCAATACATAAGGAATGAGAAAACCCAATTGCCGTCGAAAAATTCTATCATCGGGGCAATGAATTCCGTGAATGACTGGCAGAATTTGAAATTCTACAGAGTGGACAATCCTGTTTACGATCATTTATGTAAATTATTCGATAGAAGTAGTAGAGGTGGCAGGAATAAAAAAAAGCTATACTATTATTACCACAAGTATATAAAATGTTTGAGAGGTGATAAATTTCTCACTAACGTCGATGTCAATTCATTCCCATGCCCATGCCCTCCAATTTCTTCTTCTTCAGATGAAAATTCAAAAAATGAATTTTTCAAAGAAAATGTTTGTAAAAATAAATCCCTCGAGTTTACATCATCTTCTGATTTTGTCGAGTGTGATTTGAACACTTTTCCCAAAATCATCAACTGTTCTACTCCGAAGGATGTGAACCAGAGGCCTGAATCTAAATCATCATCACTCATTCGTGAGGCAGAAAGTAATTATATTTCGGCAGGTTCCAATATATTTTTCGAGAATAAGGATAATATTTCGTCCTCATATTCGCCAAAAATTTCTGGCATGACCTCCTCCGGTATAGAAGATACTTCTCGATTGTGCAAATATGAGGATGTCACACCGGAAAGTTTTAACATACCAAAACCCCTTTTATATCTATCTACTGGGCTTGCTGATGATCCGATTCTACCTGTTGGTTCTAAACAGGACAACTATTTATCAACAAGCTATTTCAGAAGTTGCACATTTTTCGAAGGTTCTTTCCAAATAGACAACGAAACATGGCGGTTGATTTACGGAAATAATAAGTTAATTACAGAGCATTACCCTTATTATTTCCGAAATCGTATTAATAAATTTATGAACAACACTTGTGTCAAGTTTGTAAAATATTCAAGGAAGAAAATTAGCATATATGCAAAATGTAAATATCTGGGATGTAAAAAATTCAAAATCTTCATCGAATTTCCCACCGTCGAGGTGTATAGTACCTCTCGTGTTTTCTATCACCAACAAGCTATTGCTTCAGCAGTCAGAGGTGTAGAGAGAAAATTACTGAAAAAGAGCTACATGTCAAGCCTTCTCAATATAAGAGAAAATCTGTTATCAGTGCAAATAATGCACTTATTGTATCGAACAACCTTCAAACCATTAAATCAGATCCTACTCTACGTAAAATAAAATCTGAAGCTTTGGCTTATTGGGATAGAGATAATAATGATTTAATAGATTTGATGAAGATGCAAATAGAACACAGTGAGTATGTAAAAGATGTTGCCTTACCTTTTACAGTGATCATTTATAGTTTTGAACAGCTGCTGATTTTGGAAAAAAGTGTTCGTACTAATGGTCCTATCATTTATTTTGACGCCACAGGCAGCATTGTTCGTAAACCATTACGAAACTCTAAACGAATTTTATTGTACTCTGCTGTTGTACTTACCCCTTTCGATAGAATTTGCCCCATTTTTGAGATGGTAACTAGTGAGCATAGTGCAGCTAACATTTTTGAGATATTTAATGATTTTCGTACGTTCTGCGAAGAAAATAAAAAATGGTCTCTATTTCATGCAGTGGTGACCGATTTTAGTTACGCCAATATACACGCCATCACCAAAGCATGCAACAGAAAAACTTTGTTAGAATACCTTGACATGGCATATTTAGCGGTAACTCAACAAAATCAGTTGCCAGATGCATTTATTAGGATTCATTTAAGTTGTGCACATTTCATCAAAATTGTGATCAGGGAAATAAATGAAAATTTTGCAAGTGGAGAGGTGATAAGCTATTTGAAAGATGTCTTTGCCATGGCCATAAATTTGAGGGAAATGAAAGATATTGAAAAATGGTTTGATTATGTGATAGTTATTTTGACAGCTTCAACCTCAAATAAAGATTTTGAGCATGCTCAAAAATTATTGATCGAAATGTGTAAGCATAATGATGAGGCGCCAGAGCTTTTAGAGAGCAATATGAAAGTGGAAATAGACCTAGGACACAATTCAAATGATAGATTAATAAAATCAAGCCCTTTTTTCAAACATTTTTCCAGTCGAGTGCCTATCTATTCATCTGATTCATCTGTGAGTGATGAAGAAAAGGATCCATTTCATAGTAGAGAATTCATCAAAGCCCTTTTACGGTATATGGCATTCTGTCCTCTGTGGACAGGAATGATGTTTGAAGATGATAACACACGAGTTAGCAATACATATGTTGAAAATTACTTCGGTAATTTGAAAACAAATATATTGTGTGGAAAGAAAAACCTTAAATGTTCCAGATTCTTAAGAAAATCTAGGGAGAATGTTTTGTCGGTATTCAAAGAAACCTCTCTTGAAATACCAAAGTCGCGTCTCACTAAACCACGTCAGAAACGCATCATTGATCCAACTGACGAACATTCTTCTCAAGAAACTTGGAACAGGAAGAGAAAAAATGTAACAAATCATTTTTCTGGAACATACCTGAAGGCATTCGTAGTAAAACCTTCGAATGAACCAAATAAAAATCCTGAAGTTACGCATATTTCTGAAGAAATTGTTGATGCATGTACTGATGAAGCTGAGCACATTTCTGGACAATGTTTATATTGCGGTTCTGGTAGCCTAGATGTGACTGCTCAGTGGGTAGCGTGTGATTTCTGTCACAAATGGATTCATCAAAATTGTGACACCAACTTGAATAGAACTTACAGCGGATCTTTCACTTGTAAGTTCTGCCTGCGAATATTTCGTTATCAACAAATGTGCTCAAGCTTTCTCAGAGGGTTGGAAAATGAATCTGAGAACATTGCTGAAATTGAAATTAGTACCAGAAAACAAAGAAACACACCTCGATGGTTTGAGGAAAGAAGAAAGCGTGTTACTGCTTCCAACTTCGGCAGGATATGTAAGGCAAAAAGTTCTTGGTGAAAATGAACATTGTTAAAAACATACTTTCTGATATCAAATTAAACACACCTGCTATAATGCATGGAACTACCAATGAAAATATTGCTATCAGAAAGTATACTGAACTCACTAAGAATGAAGTTCGACCATGCGGACTTTTTGTTCATAGATTTTTTCCATTTTTGGGTGGTTCGCCAGATGGTCTCGTTAACAATGATGGTATTGTAGAAATCAAGTGTCCTTATAGTATTCGAAACGAGATTCCAAAAAATGAGAAACTTGATTTTTTGGATAAAGCCGGAAAACTGAAAACGTCTCATAACTTCAATTTTCAAATACAAGGTTTACTTGAAATTGTTAACAGACCTTGGTGTGACCTTGTCATCTTCACCTACGAAGGTATCCATGTGGAAAGGATCTATAGAAATAACAAATTCTTCAGAGAAATGTTGCCAAAGCTCAAGGAATTCTATTTGTTTCATCACCTTCCAGTTCTCCTCAATTTTGATATTTCAGATGAGAATAGAAAATGGAGATGCCTAACAGAAGTATCATTTCTTGATAATGGGCTTGTGAATGATATTGACTATTATAGTTCTAAACCTAGCCTGAGGAAGTACACTATATAGCACTGTTCGAGAAAATGGAAGACGTTATCATAAAAGAAGTTGTAGTAGATGATTACATGACTTTGAACCCAAATAGTTGGCTGTCAAATTCCATAGTTGATATTCTCCTCAATTCACTCAACACTGGCAATAAATACCAGGTTATTCCGGAACAATTTACTTCAACTATTCTCAACGAAGGGGAGTACTCCGCTTACTTGTTAGACAAGTTGAGAATAAAAAAAGACATGTTGGTAATGCCCTTATTAGTAAGTAGGAACCATTTCTGTCTGGTTGTGATCGATTATAAGCAGGAAACTTTTACTTTGTTGGATCCTTTCAAAAGGATTGAAAAAAATGCAAACATGTATTTGACGAGATTTTTGAAATTTCAAGAGGTGTATGATTCACATCATAATGAGCATCTATTGAAAAATTTCACAATTTCTCAAGTAGATCACTACCTACAACAGGATGGCTACAATTGCGGTCCTATCATCCTTGATTTTTTTGAAAGATTTGTAAATGGCAACAATCTCCACGATATTTGCGATTTTATTGAATACAGGAAAAAACTGAAAAAACTGATTTTGGAACAGTCTGATGATGTTTTAGCAAAGTGTCTGATTTGCACCCGAAACGTGTCGGAAACTGAAGCAATTCAATGTTATTGTTGTAGAAGATTCCTTCACCATAACTGTGATAAATTCGGTGAAAGTTACTTCATCGAGAGAAAAATGTGTCTACTCTGCCAGAATTATTAATCATTTTGAACCTTTTTTATTGGGATCAGTTATCCTAGTACAAAGATGCTAGAATCTAATAGGAATATTGATAAAAAATTCTATGATTGAACGTGGTACATAGGGTGCGCTGCGTTGCACCCACATTTCGTAACACCCACAATGCGTAATACCCACATTTCGATACACCTACATTCCGTTATCCCCACATTTCGTAACACCCACACTCTCCGAACATACCCGAATGATGCACTGTTGCAAAATTTACCGGATATTCTGCAATTTTCTGTTAACCCAATCTAACTTAACCTAACTAACCTAACCTAAAAGAAGGGTGAATTTGGCAACAGCGCATCATCCGGGTATGTTCGGAGAGTGTGGGTGTTATGAAATGTGGGGATTACATAATGTAGGAGTATCGAAATGAGGGGATAACGCATTGTGGGTGTTACGAAATGTGGGTGCAACGAGATGCTCCCGGTACATACAAATTATCCAATCCATCTTGGCACAGAACTAACGACGTATATGCCGCGCAATCACTGTGAAGTAAAGTAAGATGCAAAAACACTTATTATATGTGTTCACTGTATTGAAACTCATTCCTAGTAGGTGTTTTCTCTTTCGCTATGGTTTGCACTACCAGTGTGTAACAGGAAAATTAGCTGAGTTTGTGCAAGGCTGGATGGAATGAGCTGTACCTATATACTTCCTCCTTTTTTTCGTGCGAATTGGCCATACCTGAATCTGCTTTCACGTTATGTTTTGCAAAAATTGAAGAAGTGAGGAAATAGTTTATTGGTTATGAAAAGAACTAAGCAATTGATAAATTTCAAAACAATGAATTTAGTAAAAAAATGAATTTCCACAAAATTTGATAATGAACAGAACCTACGTCGAAACTGAAACTCAAACATCAACAAAATACTATACACATATTGGTGTATCTTACACAACTCAAAGCGGTTATCAACACAATATGTTTATTATTGTATTGGTTTGTATATCAAAATAATAGAATTTCATATGATTTTCTTTTATATTAACTGTGATCCCCAATGTATATACCCATACAGCACACGATATCCTATGGACGTCCAGTTCATGTCCAATTCATGTCGGAATAGCCTTGGACTAATTTTGGATATCCATAGGATATCCAAAGTATTCCCAGTAAAAAATATCCATACGATGTACAAAATGGATATCCTTTCGGATATCCACGATGGATATCCATGAAGGATATCTTATGGACATCCATTTCGTACATTTACTGTATAAATAATCCATGTTTCTTCCGCAGTGGTACCCTACGAA
Source organism: Zygogramma bicolorata (assembly GCA_032362365.1). Taxonomy (NCBI): domain Eukaryota; kingdom Metazoa; phylum Arthropoda; class Insecta; order Coleoptera; family Chrysomelidae; genus Zygogramma; species Zygogramma bicolorata. Next base: position 399,470 of record JAVJAQ010002664.1, on the reverse strand, counting down.
TTGGAAACGTAATTGGGCCATTTACATGGACATTCCACATATTGATATATTTAACTTTTTATCCTTTTAAACAATATTTGAATAATAGCGTTACCTCAGAAGACGTGACGCGCGACGCGGAATGCAAAAGCGCTGCATTGTGAACTCACCTTGACTCGGTTTCCTGACGTGCAACCGTCTGTCAAATGCCGTAATTTTGAGAGTCGTTGAGTGTTGGGTCGGTTTGAAAAAATTATGTTGAACTGAGTTGAAGCGGTTGTGGTGTGCATTGTGCAATAATTGTGTTTATAAAGAAACGAAAAATAGTGGTGTGTTAGTTGATAATTGTAAACTGTGATCATTAGCATTTACCGTGAACGTGAACTTTTGGAAGGAAGCAAGTGAATTGTCGAGTACTATATTCATATGTTATTCAAATTGAGAACTATTTAAACTCATCAATAACTTTTCTGTTGAGAACTCTTGGCAAATTTATAATATATCATACAAGTATTTTGTTTGAAAAGTAAAAAAAAATAAAAAATTCTTATTAACGACATACGTTTTTCAATCGTTCGTCTACCACTCTACAGTTTATCTTAGCTTGTCTAAATTTTTTAAATACAGCGAAACCAATCCAGCAGAACATTTTAAATTGCACATACGGTCACTTTGAGTGCCTTATCACAGGATATATTACTGACTATGGATATCTCATGGATGTCCATGAAGTATATCTTGTAGATATCCATGATGGATATCATATGGGTATCCATGAAGGAAATCTCATGGATGTCCATAATGGATATCTCATGGATGTTCATGAAGGATATTTCATGGACGTACAGGTTGGTGGCCTAAGAATGTCCATTGGACGTCCACTGAATATTCTTTGGATAAAAACTGTACGCCCATCGGATGTCCAAAATATCCTTAATAGATATCCATCAGATATCCACTGGATGTATATGTTGTGTGGGTATGTTATTCTTATTTATTTATTTTATGCCAAAGATCGAATACAATTTTTTCATTTGTTGTATTCAAAACTATGTTATTAAATTTTTGTTTATTATATGATCTCACTGTAGTTTATGTAGATCAAGATAAATTCATATATCTCTCTTTAAAATGTATATTTTCTGACAATCTACTGTGTACGCAAATGAAATAAGTAAAATAAAGATTTTGATGTCCGTAGCTTTCGACTGTTATCACAGCCGTCCAAAGATGGCTACCGCAGTTGTTCTGGATAGCTACGAATATCAAAATCCAAGACCACGGTCATCAAGCCCAGTTACCTGTATTTTATGTGATCTCCATGATTATCTATCAAAAATTATGTGATACTGAATTTGCCATTTCCGTTTTTTTCATTACTTTGTGTTCTTGAAATGTATATAGAATATTTTTTTCATATATGTCATATTGAGTTAAGTGTTATGTTTACAAAATTTTGTTTTCTATTTATCTAATCCTCATTATTGACGGTATATGTTATTATGAGACTGAAAATATCCCATTTTCTAAGTTTTGGAATGAACAAGAAAATCAGAAAGAGAAAGTTACCAATTCATTGAAAGTATATCTTCTTTTAATGAACTTGTCCCCAACTGCTGAATGTTTTGAAACGAAGAAAGAAGAAAAACTCACAAGTTCATTGAAAGTAGGTTAAACCTACTTTCAATGAACTTGTCGGTTTCTCTTTTCCTGATGAAGGGAATCTTGTTCAAATGAGCACTATAACGGGGAAGATCCCAACTGCTTGATGTTTTGGAACGAAGAACAACATCGGAGAGTGAAATTCACAAGTTTATTCAAAGGTTTCACCTGTTTTCAATGAACATGTCAGTTTCTCTTTCACTTGAACCGAAGAAATCCGGGAAAAATTCTAACGAGTATAAAGAAACCAGGTTAACCTGCTATAAAAGAACTCGTCATTATTTCTTTCACTATACTCTGATGGAAAGATCCCATTTCTGAATATAAACGAAAAATATATATTATTGAAAATAGATGAGAATCTTCCACCAATGTAAAACGATCTCGTTCGAGCGAGTAAACTGACGGAAATAGGATGCAAGAAATTTGTTCGAAAATTAAATAAAACAAATTTGAAATCTTATTCCATTACCTATATTTCGCTAGATCTAAAATGACATATACAGTCTTGATGGGGATACAAGAGTTATTCTTTTCTGTTTATTGTGAACAGATATGCAATAAAACGCATTCATATATACATTTGCAGTATTTTTCGAGTGATCCAACCCAATTAAACGATTTTTCGCATCATTTACAGTATACGCAGGGGCTGATTTTGACTAGGGACCGCACAAGAAGGGTGCGCTGCGTAACACCCACATTTCGTAACACCCACAGTGCATAACACCCAAAGTGCGTAACACCCAAATGTCATAACACCCAAATTTCGTTATGCCCACACTCTCCGAACATACCCGAATGATGCACTGTTGCAAAATTTACCGGATATTCTGCAATTTCCTGTTAACCCAATCTAACTTAACCTAACTAACCTAACCTAAAAGAAGGGTAATTTGGCAACAGCGCATCATTCGGGTATGTTCGGTGAGTGTGGGCATAACGAAATTTGGGTGTTATGACATTTGGGTGTTACGCACTTTGGGTGTTATGCACTGTGGGTGTTACGAAATGTGGGTAGAACGAGATGCTTCCCACAAGAATAGACTCTCCCAACTAAATTACTATTGAATTATGATAAGTCCCTTGTCGGTCAGTGTGCCAAACAGGGGGTATGTGTGCAGGGGATGCGAGTATTATCGACCCCATAAATCGATTTTTCGCATCATTTTACATACTTTGCATGCATTTTCGTCTTGACAGTCGATGCGCGTCATGTTAAAATCACCTAGTTTAAATTAATTTTTCAGCAGCCACCCCTTCTGCAGGGGGTGCGAGTGTTCTCGACCCCATAAATCGATTTTTCGCATCATTTTACATACCTTGCATGCATTGAAAGACAGCAAGAACGACCTTTAACAAAGCAAAACAATCAAAACTCGAAGAGGACTGGGGAATATATAAAGCCAACCTCAGAGAGTTCAAAAAAGTCTGCAGACAAAAGCAAAGAGAAGCCTGGAGAGCCTATTGTGAGGCAATCGAAGATTTCCCGCAAGTCTCGAGGCTACAGAAGGCACTCTCAAGCGACCACCATAAGAGTATCGGCATCCTGACGAGGGAAAATGGCGACAAGGCCGCTAACCTCCGAGAAAGCGCCGAGATTCTTATGGAAACTCACTTCCCAGGTTCTGTCTTCCCAGGAACGACGAACCAGACGGAAGTACCAATAACACCCTCACAATACGCGACTGGCAATTTGCTAGCACTATAATTGATGAGGACAAGATAAGGTGGGCCATATCGGGCTTTTCCCCCTTCAAAGCACCAGGACCTGACGGTATAAGACCAGCCCTACTACAATGGGGACTGGATATTCTCATGCCGCACCTGGTCGGAATATTCAGAGCCTCATTAGCTCTGAGGTATGTTCCCATTAAGTGGAGAGAAGTACGAGTGGTGTTTATACCCAAACCAGGAAGGATGGACTACACCTTACCAAAAGCATTCCGACCAATTAGTCTCACATCGTTCTTTTTGAAAACAATGGAGAGGCTGTGCGAGCGGTTTATAAGATATGAAGTCTTAGTTCACAATCCACTTCATCCATATCAGCATGCATATACTCCGGGAAGGTCCACTGATTCGGCCCTTCACCAAGTGGTTGGCAGAATCGAGAGATCATTGGATAATAAAGAATCCACCCTGGGTATATTCATAGATATCGAAGGAGCGTTCGATAAAACGACCTTCCCAACAATCACCCAGCAACTTAACTCCAGGAATATACCCCTGGTAGTAGGAGAGTGGATACTCAAGATGCTCTCTAGTAGAGCAATAAGTATAAATGTAGAAGACATTACTGTGAGAGGACTGGTCATGAGGGGATGTCCGCAGGGAGGGGTCTTATCACCCCTTCTTTGGAACATAGTCCTGGATACCCTGATAAATCGCCTCAACAGTAATGGTTTCTACACAATTGCATATGCAGATGACATAGTTATTCTGCAGACCGGCAAATTTGTGAACACACTGTGCGATAGAGCGCAGGATGGTCTCAAATTAATAGAAACATGGTGTAAAGAACACTCACTGTCGATCAATCCCAAGAAGACGGAGATGGTCCTTTTCACTAGGAAAAGAAGCTTATCGGGCTTGAAACCCCCCGAAATCTTCAAAAGCAAACTAAACTTCTCTGAAGAGGTGAAATACCTCGGTATTACCCTCGACAGGAAGTTAACATGGAACTCGCACACTCAGAGCAGAGCAAAAAGAGCATATGTGGCCTATGAGCAGTGTCGGAGGACAGTGTGGGACGCACATGGGGCCTCTCGCCCCGTGTGGTCACCTGGATCTACACTGCAATAATAAGACCTATGCTAACGTACGGAGCCATTGCATGGGGACCAAAAACTCTACAAGCAACGGCCATCCAAAAACTATACCAAATACAGCGAATGGCTTGTCTGAACATCACAGGAGCCATGAGAACAACACCAACCGCAGCGATGGAATTAGTTACTGGTCTGACACCTCTGGACCTGCACGTCAAGGAGGTTGCGCTAATGGCCATGCTACGATTGCGCACGGCTGGTGTAAACCCCGAGGTAGGAATGGGTCAACTGAGGCGGGGCCTGTGGAGGGAGGCACTCACTGCGGTGCCTCTGCTACAGGCAGCCAGTGACGCAATTGAACCCAGGTTTGTGTTCAATAAACCCTACAAAATACAAATAAAACAGAACACTGAGGCGGATGCTGCAAATGCAATACGCATATACACAGATGGCTCAAAAACCAAAGAAGGATCAGGATGTGGAGTTTACTCTAGATCACTTAGCCTAAGGATTAAGTGGGGAATGGGAAAAAATACCAGCGTGGTTCAAACAGAACTGGCTGGTATCTCAATCGCCACAAAAGAGCTAACCAGAAAAGGAATTTCTGGCAAAGACATAATAATCTACACTGACAGTAGACAAGCCCTACTAACCTTGAATAGACAACGTATTATCTCAGGGTTAGCACTAGAGTGCCATCAAGATTTAGCTAACGCCTCGGTAGATAATAATATCGTACTAAGGTGGGTGAAAGGGCACGACAGGAGCAAAGGTAACCGCATTGCTGACTCTTTGGCCAGGATGGCGGCTGGAATGAACATTTTGGGACCAGGTGACACCCATGGCTTGACGACTTCGACAATTGCGGAACTAGCCAAACGTTACACCCATACTCAAACCCTCAAAAGATGGGATGAAACCAAAGGATGCAGTTTTGCCAGGATCACCCTGGGCGACCCTGAGAAGCTGGATCCAAATAAATATTTGGCGATGACCAGGAAGAACCTACGTTTAACAGTGGGATTTCTGACTGGACACTGTCAACTAAGGAAACACCTCCATATTATGGGGCTAGTGGACACACCTCTATGCAGGATGTGTGAACAGGAAGATGAAACTGTCAGGCATGTCTTATGCGAATGTCTGGAGCTATCGTCGATAAGAGAGTGTGTGTTCGGTGAGTCTTGGCCTACACCTGCCGATATTAAGGAGATGTCCCCTGGTGACCTGTCCTCCTTCCTGGATAAGGCAGGATGAACAATGTCCTAGGAGGGCGACTCCTTGGGAGGATGTACAAAGGGCCATATTGTGGCCTAAGTGCTGTGGGTCTATACTCACCCTCCCTACTCTACAGATACAGATACCTTGCATGCATTTTCGTCTTATCAGTCGATGCGCGTCATGTTAAAATCACCTATTTTAGATTATTTTTCCAGCAGCCACCCCTTCTGCAGGGGGTGCGAGTGTTCTCGACCCCATAAATCGATTTTTCGCATCATTTTACATACTTTTCATGCATTTTCGTCTTGACAGTCGATGCGCGTCATGTTAAAATCACCTATTTCAAATTAATTTTTCAGCAGCCACCCCTTCTGCAGGGGATGCGAGTGTTCTCGACCCCATAAATCGATTTTTCGCATCATTTTACATACCTTGCATGCATTTTCGTCTTGACAGTCGATGCGCGTCATGTTGAAATCACCTATTTTAGATTATTTTTCCAGCAGCCACCCCTTCTGCAGGGGGTGCGAGTGTTCTCGACCCCATAAATCGATTTTTCGCATCATTTTACATACTTTGCATGCATTTTCGTCTTGACAGTCGATGCGCGTCATGTTAAAATTACCTAGTTTGAATTAATTTTTCAGCAGCCACCCCTTCTGCAGGGGGTGCGAGTGTTCTTGACCCCATAAATCGATCTTAGCATCATTTTACATACTCTGTATGCATTTTCGTCTTGACAGTCGATGCGCGTCATGTTGAAATTACCTAGTTTAAATTAATTTTTCAGCAGCCACCCCTTCTGCAGGGGGTGCGAGTGTTTTCGACCCCATAAATCGATTTTTCGCATCATTTTACATACTTTGCATGCATTTTCGTCTTGACAGTCGATGCGCGTCATGTTAAAATTACCTAGTTTGAATTAATTTTTCAGCAGCCACCCCTTCTGCAGGGGGTGCGAGTGTTCTCGACCCCATAAATCGATTTTTCGCATCATTTTACATACATTGCATGCATTTTCGTCTTGACAGTCGATGCGCGTCATGTTAAAATCACCTAGTTCAAATTAATTTTTCAGCTGCCACCCCTTCTGCAGGGGGTGCGAGTGTTCTTGACCCCATAAATCGATTTTTCGCATCATTTTACATACTTTGCATGCATTTTCGTCTTGACAGTCGATGCGCGTCATGTTAAAATCACCTAGTTTAAATTAATTTTTCAGCAGCCACCCCTTCTGCAGGGGGTGCGAGTGTTCTCGACCCCATAAATCGATTTTTCGCATCATTTTACATTCCTTGTATGCATTTTCGTCTTGACAGGCGATGCGCGTCATGTTGAAATCACCTATTTTAGATTATTTTTCCAGCAGCCACCCCTTCTGCAGGGGGTGCGAGTGTTCTCGACCCCATAAATCGATTTTTTGCATCATTTTACATTCCTTGTATGCATTTTCGTCTTGACAGGCGATGCGCGTCATGTTGAAATCACCTATTTAAGATTATTTTTCCAGCAGCCACCCCTTCTGCAGGGGGTGCGAGTGTTCTTGACCCCATAAATCGATTTTTCGCATCATTTTACATACCTTGTATGCATTTTCGTCTTGACAGTCGATGCGCGTCATGTTAAAATCACCTAGTTTAAATTAATTTTTCAGCAGCCACCCCTTCTGCAGGGGGTGCGAGTATTCTCGACCCCATAAATCGATTTTTCGCATCATTTTACATACTCTGTATGCATTTTCGTCTTGACAGTCGATGCGCGTCATGTTAAAATCACCTAGTTTAAATTAATTTTTCAGCAGCCACCCCTTCTGCAGGGGGTGCGAGTGTTCTCGACCCCATAAATCGATTTTTCCCATCATTTTACATTCCTTGTATGCATTTTCGTCTTGACAGTCGATACGCGTCATGTTGAAATCACCTATTTTAGATTATTTTTCCAGCAGCCACCCCTTCTGTAGGGGGTGCGAGTGTTCTCGACCCCATAAATCGATTTTTTGCATCATTTTTCAAACAAGACGGAATATTTTGGTGTTTTAATATTGAAATTTGATATGTATCCCTTTTATGTCGACGCCACTGTGTCTTCGGAAGGTTTCGGAAATTGCAGCTGAGAATTTGGCTGCCAACTTCACGCTTCACGTCGGTCGTCGGTGTCAAATATGATCAACGTTAAATGGTTAAATGTTATTGAAAAAAAAACATTATAAAACAAAAGTAATGAAATATGAAATGACCCTTATTTTCATTCTTTGACTTGAACCCAAGTATAATCTGTAGAATGGGTAAGTATTCTAGTGACTCAGATAATGAAAAACGAGGAGGTAAAAATTCGAGCAAAAGTAGTAGAAGCAGACGTAGGTAAGCCAAAGGAGGTATTTCATCATTCATTAGAAGTTTGTACATGGGCTAAGCTCAAAATGCAGAATTAGTATTGTCCGTAGATCATCATCTTCGGATTCAACAGACTCCAGAACCAAACGTAGAAAAGATACGAAATCCAGTCGTCGATCGAAAAGTAGAAGCAGAGACAAGTCCAGGGATAGATATGGTAGAACAAGGTGGGTTTTGTTTGAAATTGTTATTTTTCCTGGATAAATGCATTTAAACCTACCAATATCTGAAAAGAGTTGAAAATTGATTTGGAATGTAAGTATTATAGTGTAGAAGAGCAGCTTTCCAGCCTACCACCAAAAGTTGTGTAGGTTCTTTTTGAATGAGTCAAACAAGACTAATCAGTAACTTTTATTTACTTCATTATTTAGTGTGGATTCATGCAGCACAAAATAACAAATGACAAATAAATAACAATCAGCAAGATAAGCTGAACTGGTTTCAATGATTGTGTTCATGCAGATGAATAACATTTAACAAATAACCAATAAGAGTGGGCCAACTTTTATCTTTCAACTGTGAATGAACAAGATTTTGTTTTGGTATGCAACTAATATACAGATTTGACGGACTGTTCGTCCAATACTATAAATAAGGGAAAATAATAAACTCATGTTTTCAAATATTTGTGATGTGGTTTATTTTGTGCCTTGTGTTTTTCATTTCAAATTTTATTATGTAAATTGATGGTTTGGCAATTCTTCGAATTGTTTTATGCCAAAGGGTTTTTTGAAGGATTTTGTCAGCAACATCTCAAAAAGTTTAGAGGTCATTCTAGTGTATGCAGAAAATCCTTCATGATCTTGCAAGACCATGGAGTTTATCAAACAAAGATTCCTTTGTTAATTGGGTTCACAGATCATCTCTGTCTTTTTTTCCTTATTTAGAATATAATTTTCGCAGTTAATGGCATTAATAAGAAAAAAAAAATGATGCGGCCTGTTCTGTATCATTGGACATTTTGACTGATTTTATTACACATTACCCTCCAACTCCAACAGTAAAAAGTAGGGTCACTTTAAATTCTCGGATCTGCAACGTGCGCATGCTTATTTTTTCATTATTTGCTATTATGGGTGCATGATTGCTAACTTTTTTTTATATTTGTTACTTTCTAATTGTTATTTTGTGTTGCATGAATCCACCACACTTATTTATTTACAAAATAAACCCATTTTAAAAACTATTACAACAAGAAAAAATGAGAGCGATACATATTTACAGTTCATACAACAGTACACTACTCATTTAGTATCATTGAGGAAATAATTGGTGATAACTGCCTATGAAAATAAGTGTGTCCCATTGATTCTTCCTCAGAAAAGGTGCGTAGGTGGTTTTCATTTCAAATATTTTACCACTTTATCTTACTGATCTTATTCAAATATAATAATAACAAATTTTCTAAACTGAACAAATAAATCAAATCAATTCGGCTATTATATATCTATCCATTGAAAAAAATTACCGATTCTGCCACCATATTGAAACCAGTGAAGTAACCTCTTCAGAATATATATTGGAATATCAGTACCTATTTGAAAATCAAAATAAATTTAAAATCTTTCTGCGCTGATTTGGCGCTACGCCAAAAATCTCTTCCTCTTACGCCACCGAAACACGAATGAAATTGAAGCTCGAACCAATTCAGCATAACGCCAAGAATTCGGAGTGGAAAAAATTTGACATAGTGACACAACCTGCACTTTCGTAATCAACTGCGGAGAAGTTGCACTACGGCGAATTAAGAATCGTCGTGCCAGGCGCGTATACAGCTTTGTTCCATGGGAGGGGGGTAACTCGTATTGCGGGAGTGACAGAAAATAGAAAGGCGCCGCAGGCGAAATTTCTTTATTATTTATGGAAGAAATTGTTCAAAAAAAATTGTTTGCGTCCGTTAACCAGCTGACGAACGTCAACCCTCAGAAGTCGAAACTTGTGCGAGCAATGGATCAAAATATATTAGATTATTAGATAGTTACGCGGTTAATGCAATAAGATTCCTTTTGTGAATCATATTGTTAATTTTGATTGAATTTTCTTCGATCATTGGGGGGGTGATTACCCCCCATTACTCCCCCTTGTATACGCGCCTGCGTCGTGCCGTCATAAAAACAAGGAACAATATCCACTGAAATGTATAATAAATGACTGGAATGCTCGTCAGGCTGCGCGACTGGATTTCTCATAGAGGCCGCCATGTTTGTTTTGTGCCTCCTAGCAGTGGCGGAGGAATTGGGGTCAAGTTGATTGCAAGACAGAAATTGTTTTATTGAAATAAAATGTTATTGAGAATCAGACAAATTACATTCTACTCTTAAAATATAAAAATCAATAATGGCACTAAAAACAAGTAGAAATCAGACTTGTGACTCTTTACTCGGCCTTTTTTTGGAAAATGGATGTCTCAATTGAAAAAATATTCCAATACATCAGAAGATTTGCAAATAAAAAAATACTGATGTTAGATGTTGATGATGTTAGGGGAGTGTCTGCGACTGTTTCCAAAGGGCAGTCAGAGGAACAGGGGAACTTGGGATGTTTTAGTAAGAGCTAGAAAGTTTGGTGATATTGTATTTGCTTCATTGTCATAGTAATTTTTGCATTGATTCAATTAAGAAATTAATTTTGTATTGTTTTGCTCAATTCTTTGAGTCGGTCCAAATTTAAATTTCTTATCCATTTGACAAACACAATTTGAATAAATGATGTTTTCCTATAAAAGTGTTTCAATTAGCTAATAATGAATCAGAATCTATCAAGCAAGACGTTAATAAACACCAATTTTCGACAATACCTGGGAAATTCGAATAAATCTGTACTCGGATTGAAAGATCTGTCTTTATTTATATTTTATATATATTCTCCTTTTATTACAATTTAGGTAAATGATGATATAAAATTTTCTTACCATTTTATAATCAATCATAAAGAATGCATATGAATGTATGTGATTTTTTCCAATTGAATTGAATGAAACAGCATATAAAAGATAATTCGATCAGAACAATTTATTTCTTGTAATACACTTTGACAAATTAGTCGAGGTATGGATACACTCCTGGAGAGGTGACAAAGGATAAAATCAATTCAACCAAATGAGGAAAGAATGTATGTTACACCTGTAACTATTGCCCTAATTACAGGATGTTAATATTTGCACATTTTATGCTGAGGTTAGCCCAAATTTTAAAGGTGACAATGATGTTATTTACGATTTCTATACTTAGACAAGTCCTATGAAATAAAATTACTTACTTGCTAACTTATTACATTATTACTGTGGGTTTGGTTAAAAAAGGACAAATCCAGAAAAGTACAAATAATATGGCTACCTAATAGTGATTAAAAAGTATTAATTTACTTAGAGTTTGTCTATTTTTTTTGCCTTCAATAACTTCTGTTTGAGTTTTACATAAATTATAAAATCGTATCTTTATATATGAAGAACAAATGGCTTTTATTAACATATATACGTGATTAGTTCGAAATTCGTATTCTAAAAAGTGGTCTGTTAAGCTTCGAAATATATTTTTATTATAATACATTCGACTAACTGTATTAGCCATTTTACTCATATAAGTACTTTCTCTTGGAACCTTATTGTCAGTGAGAGAAAGTAATCGTCGAATGTAGTCTTTACACTTAATACATATTGTAATAAATCCCTCTGATGGCCACAGTAAACCTAAAAAATAAAGCATTTAAATATAAATGAATTATTTTATGATATTTTGACTACCTCTGTCTTTCCTACTCAATAGATGCAGTGACTTGCTTGGTTTGAATGTTGTATAGCCTCTATACAGATGGGACATGATGATGATGATTTTCGTGACCATTTTGATGACATAGCCAGAAATATATGCAACAACATTTTCTGTGTATTGACTCAATGATGGTGGATAGCATATGTCACAATCATGATCCTCAATTGAAGTGAATAATTCATTCATTCATTCATAAATAGATACATTCAAGCATTTCCAGTATCAGATGAAGTGGTTTTCAAAGAACCTCAAATGAAATCGTAACTATCTTGATGGATTCTGTTTCATTCAATAATGAAAATTTAAGAATCAACAATCAAAGAACATTTAGATGTTTTCCAATTTTTGTGTTTATATTCATATTTTAGTTAACGACACTGCACTGGCGTGTTTACAAACAATAAATTGGAAAACTAATGCCACGTACGTGCAGATGGGTGTCTCTCTGGCACCCTCGTAAGTAACCAATGAAGTATTTCACTGATAGATTTCATGTGCCTCCTTTCTTCTACAGTTATCACTTTATCAGGGTGCGCAGAGGAACTAAGAGCATTCCAGTCATTCATTATACATTTCAGTGACAATACCGAATCACGGCGTGATTCCATTGATTTGTGCAAGCCTGTGATAATAGTAGTATAGTAGTAGTGGTAGTGTAATAACAGTAAATGGTCGAATCCAACAGATGACTCTCTTTCTCAACGGTGTAATAAATTAATAAAGACTAGGCTATTTCGAAAAGGTAAATAGGTTCGGCCTTACGCGCGAAGGATTAATACTTGGGATGTTCCTCTGCTTCCTAGTACTATGGAAAAGGGCGGCTCTTTGGAAATGAAACCCACTAATCAGTTCAAGCACTCTATGAGCAACAAATAAAAAAAGGAACTGAACAAAGTAGATTTGAAAATATAAGTGGAAAGGTAATCAATGAAACGATTTATAATTCTGAAATCAACCATTGATTTAATAAAATTGATAAACTACGAAAAAAGTGTAAGCTTATAAATAAAGCTCGCTGAAAAACTGAATTGAAGTTGCTTAAAAACCCTGGTGCGTAGACTGATATGCTTTTGCTCAGTCAATTCCTTTCGATCTGAGAAATTGAAGTGAGGGCTTGAATTTTTTGGCGGCATATAGGTGATGATTCAAATACGATTTTTCAAACAATTCCAATCGAGTGACAGCCCATGAGGGAATTTTGACACCAATAGAATCATTAGTACACAAAATTTATATACACAGGCCACCTTATAGAAAGCTAACCCCTTACAAGCAAGTTTGAGGCTTCGGTTTGACCTATCTGAAATGACTTTTCTCAACTTACTTGGATAGAAGAGTTATATTTGTGTGATTTACGATTTTCTGATTGTTTTCCAGAATTTCCCAGTTAAACATATTTTAAACCAGCATGAGTGACAATTGTTCTTACGTGCCTAGTAAAAAAGGATGATCGGAAATCATGGAATGAAAGTTCTTTCAGGCGAGTGTTTTCAAATGGGTATTACCCACTAAACTGACGTCTTCCGTGCAGGAATTGTGACGTTACTTTACCCTGATTCATGAAGTGCGCCTCTGTTGGCAATCTCTTGAAGGGATTTCTTTAAACATAAAAACAATCAATCTTAGCAAGAGACAGAACGATTCTCAGTAGCAACGGAACCAACTGTAACAGCATCGCAGTCTGACTGTTTGAATTTTATTTAGTGGTGGATGGATTCAAAAACAGTTCCTTCTGAATGGAACACATTCTATTAGTCAGCATATTTTCGTATGTTTCAAATTTGCCAATCTAAAATATACAAGAACTTGCAGGTTAGAATCCAAACAAACTAGAAGAAAAAATAGTTGTTTTCCTTTCCCCAAAACATTTTCATTGTATTCAAATCTTGAAATGAAAATATAAGATTATTTAACAGTTGAATAATTGTTTTCTACCCCCCAAATCAACAAATCTTATAATTTTCAAATCATACTGCATACCAGCAGCATTGTTGAGAGAGATATAGGATATAGTTGGTCAACTATATGGAAATATCGTTTGAAGGGATGTATACCACCGATAGATGGCACTAGTGATTTCGTTTCCAAATGTCTTTTCTTTCGTTTTTATTACGGACATCGTAGCCTGAATAAAAACTTTCTTGATTACTTCTGCATCATACCAAACGATGGCAATCAATTCAGGAATGAGTGGAGTTTTTTGTCAGTGTAGATCATTCATGTTTTGAAGAATATTAATGCCTTAACTTTCATATTCCTCACAAACTTTTATCGTCAATTCCATTTTGAAGCTTCATTATTTTTCTTTCATTATTTCAATCAAACTGATAGACAGAACTCTGTACCTATTTTTACCTTCAGAGTAGAAAACTTTGTCGCGCATTGGCAAGATAACGGAAATATCGACATTATATTGCTGATGATCCTGAAACAAGGATAGTGTTTTCAAGATTGTCATATTTTTTTAATCTTTCAGTCTACCCTCAGAAGTTTTTCCAATTTCTTTTTCATTGGTGTTGCTACTGATAGTTCCATATTAGCTTTGTGTTTTGTCAAGTTTATTCACTACCTTACAAGGAGAAGTATCTTTGTAGTAAGCCCATTACAGTAAAAACTGAAGTCAAGTTAATGTGTTGGAACTATTTGGATAATTGGTCCGAGGTATTTGTGATACCAGTTCGACGTTTCGACTCTCATGCTGGAGTCATTTTTAAAAACTGACAGATATATATCTATCAATACCGCAATGCAACCAATCAACCCGTTACAAATTGACCAGCCAAAGTAGAATACTAATTTCGACAGCCTATTCCGCCTTTGCTCGTAGTACAATATTTTATAACTATAGGGTTCCACGATTGATTTTTTCACAATGAGGTCTTGTACAATATGTGAAAATATATAACTGAAGTGTAAAGTGTTTGCGTTTGAAGGTCAAGTAAATAGAGGGTTGAAGAAGTTGCAATACGTAGACCTCAATATAACGTTTACGAGTATTTATGAAATCGGGTTACTGTTATAGCCGTCAACCCTAACCCATATTGAAATTGGTGAAATTTTACTGAAGAACGACACATTTTAATGTTAAGCACGTTGTTATACATTTCCAATTAGGCCCGATTTCAATCAGTAGGGAATCGAGCAGAGTTTTGTGGGCGATTTACTGGACAATATAAATATATCCAATACCGAAGCAAAAATTGGTTTCGCTCAGAAGAAGCACATCAAAATGTCAAAATTCGGTCAATCGACTTGTCGGTGTGATTCATATATTCTTCGGATTACCTTATATTTGATTTTTGAGGTATCCGTGAGCGCACGGAAGATTACGTAGGCTCGTGAACAAGTTCTCGACCTGAACAATGAAAAACTATTCATGCGTAGCTGTCAATTTGTGAGTTAGCTTTCATGACAGTTATTCAACTCTCTAATGAAATACCAAAAAACTACAAAAAAGAAGTATCTAGTTTTGAAAAAAAAATTGGACCAACTCACGTGTTTTGAGCCTCTGAACACGACTTCGAAGGTCGAAACGTTCAGGAAGATATTATACCTGGGATGGGATATTATACCTTCTATTTTGCAAAATATTACGACTGGAACACACGATTTCATTCACTTTCTTCGAAACTGTTTTCAAATCTATGAGCTGTTGTTCAAACGAAGCTATATCCAAATTTCTTTCGTGTTTCTTCAGTTTAAAGCTGTTATGTTTCAGGAGATCAAGAAGCAAAAGTACATCTAACTACAGATCCTCCAAACTAAAGTCCTCCCGATCCGACTCTAGAAATCGCCACAGAGATAGGCATCGCAGATCTCGTTCCAAATCAAAAGATAGATATAGGTCACGTCGTTCAAGATCAAAAACTTATATTAGAGAGTTTGTGGGTAAAAATAAAAATCGGTCAAGTTCCAGTTCAAGCTCTGAGAGTTCTGAACCTACTAAAAGCTCTAAGGGCAAAACTCATACATTGAAGAAGGAAGTGAAAACTAGTAAAGAAGATACTACTATAGCTGGAAAAAAATCTCCAGATTGCGTGATTGTGGATGATAGAGTTCTGGATGAAATCAATGAAGATAAATTCAGTCAGAAGCAGTTCAGTTCAAGCAAATCAAAAAATGTACCAGAAAATATTCTGATTGATTTGAGGAAGAACACCATCAAAGTTCCGGAAATTAAGCAACTGGAGCCTGATAGTATTTTTCATCACAGTGTAAGTTTCCTTGCTCTTGACATATAATAGCTACAGTTTGTAATAGATAAGTATGAGAATCTATGCCCCCCTTTTCTTATAAGTATATATGTTGTCTCGTAAGCGATTATAACATGAAAACCTCGGAATCCAATTACAGTAATAATTTTTTTTTAAATCTCTAAGGTTTTATTCTTTGAGTTTTACTTTAAGTTTATCCATTAAAATTGGTTTATTTTTATTAAACAATAAAATAACCACATGAAACAAATATAGTACGATCGAGGAAAGTTCTTACCTCTCGACTTCTGAACGGACGAGATATTGAAATCGGATAAAGTTCACATGAAATGATATGATTTTTACTGCTTGTCCTAATTTTTTTTTGGTTCATTTATTGTCTTGAGAAGATAGGAATATCTATTCTATTATTAACATGTTCAAAATGAAATGCAAAATATTTTATTCAAAACTAGAAGAACATACTAATATTAATTATAAAAGAATTATAAAAATAATTTCCTCAATTTCACATACAATGGCAGGTATTCTAGAAAGCTCGAATCAAAAGGTGCTAGATAGGATGGAGGTTATGTCAGCCGTAATTTGTCTGATTTTCCATTGGATAAAAAGATATCTCTACAGAGAATTTCAAGTGATAAATACAAATGGTTGAAAATTTTACCGTTAATAACTAATTGTTCTAAAATTGTTCGTTCCGTTAACCAGCTGACGAACGTCAACCCTCAGAAGTTGAAACTTGTGCGAGCAATGGATCAACGAGACCTCACCTTTTAACGTGCGATTACCCCGCACGGTGGCCCGGCGAGGATTCGAACCCCGGCCTTCCGCTTGATAGGCAGATATGCTAACCACTATACTACCGAGACCACTAAACAATATAATAATAAAATACACAATACTACTGGTATGAGACCTGTAGCGGTAATTCTAACCATACAGTTGAATATATTGTTACGAATATGAAACGCGAAAGTTCTAGAAATGTCGATGCTTGTTCGAATACGGAAAATTCCATAACCAAGGACCAATGTGTAGCAGGCGGGGAGCAATACAAGTTCAATTGATTACAGATAGCGATCAAGTGAATAAAAGGCGAACAAGAATAGTTACTGGAGTTATTTATTGAGCTGTGAATTAGTTGTTTTGTGATATATTAAGTGGATTGCAATAAAGTTATTGGGGATTTTACCGTACCAATTGTTACTTATTTTCGAATCTAGAGTAAAACGTTACAATATACAAAAGAATGAAATCGAAACGTATCCAAATGAAGCCAAAGTTCAATGTTAATTTAGTGAGAATAAGTTAATATAAAATGTATTTGATGAAACAAACAATGCTGTTTACAGGGATGGCACGGTTAAAAGCAATCCGATTAGATCCGGAGATTGTATCCGGCTAAAACTACAATAAGAACTCTCCTGTTATTACCTCATCATTTTTCTAATGACATAATTCAATTCCCGTGAGAACTTCCTACCGCCTTCGTTCATGTTTTTTCAATTGAAGCGTCAACATATATCGTTCAACACCATACATCCAATAACATTAACACTTGAGGATTAACTATTCAAAACCAGTCACTTCCTTCATATATTTCTTCTCGTAACAAGACTAACCCCAAAAAACCCTGTCTCCACCATGGCTGGTAGTGAGTGGAGTCAATTCACTTTCTCCGTTTTCTGAGGAGCATTTCCATCCATTACTATCATGCATACTTGTTATCTTGGTAAATTTTTCAGTAACAAAATAATTGCGTAGACATCTATAGCTCAAAACTGCAACATTGTTACTGCAACATTGTTCCTGCAACAAAACGTACTAGATTAGATTCGGAAATGGGTGTTAATACATGTGATATTTGCAATTTAAAGATACCATTAGTTCGAGCTGATGGACGTATGAGAACTCTCCAAAGAACTTTCGAATTGTTATAGGATTCAAAACAATAATATACATTATATCATATAAAAAATATTATTACTATCATATGACAAATATTTTCATTTTCAGCTTTTTCTGAACGAAGAAGCCAGGATAGAAAAGTGGGTGAAAGAGTTATACTCATTCAGACAAAAAACTCTACAACAAGGTGTCAAAACCAAACGGTAGAATCGTTAATGATGAAGATTGAATCAGTCCATTATCTTTTGGTAGCACTATTTTCAGTTCTGATATTTATATTCAAGCCAAGAACAATAATGGATCTTTGTGATCTAGAGAAGTGCCCTTATTGTTATGGAAAAACTATGTGTACTAGTGTAGAGAAAAACTGGATAACTTTACAATATGACAGTGTTACGGACTTTATTTATAATTTTGTCAGCGTTAAAAATGTGTTTTTTGCTCGATTAAAAGACAAGAAAGTGGTGTTGAAGAAACTAGGAAGTGACAGCGAACTAGAACAATTGAAACCATCTATTGATAGGATAAGTGTAGAATTCATAAAAAGTTCATTACTTGAAAAAAGTCAATATCATCCATCATTCCATATTTGTGACGATGCAACATTCGACATGCTCATGATGAACTTGAAAAATTTCGACTTGGAGCAAATCTATACAATTCTAAGGATTAACGCTGAACCATTTCTGCTACAAATATTCAGCTCCGAAAAATACTATCCTGTACCACATTTTTATGGATCTTGCGGTAGGTTAGTGATAGAAGAAAATTGTGGAGAGCCTTTGAATAGCATAGAGAAATACTCCTGGTACGATAGAGCATATGTGTCATACCAAATATTGCAAGCAGCATTTAAATTCACTGGAAGTCATAGCCTTTTTCGGCTGTATTTAACTGATATATCACCTGATAACATTGTCGTTAGCAAAGATTTGAAAGTTAGCTTCGTTGATTTGGAGCACGGTGTCTTGAAATTGAAAACAGCCGATGATTCCACTCCTATGCTCAACCATCACACGAAACATCTGGAAAACACCTATTACTATTCTCAATCGTCACTCTGTGGTAATCACGTGAGTGATCATAACATATATGGAGTTTGTATGGTGAGTTATTTAATATTATTCTTTTCTAGTCTTCGTTGTTGGATTCATCACTTCTGTTCATTTTTTTGCACTGAAATTGAGAGTTTGTTCCCTTTTTCATACTTGTTTGTTTTTTATTTCTCACTTGATGAGTGGTGGATTGAAGGGAGTAATCCTCAGTAAGGGCAGCGCATGCTACTACTAAACCATTAAAGATATTGTTTGATGAATGCATATATCAGCAAGTGATAATCCCAAAGATGAAAATTCAACAAATTCTAAATGAGTGAATTTTCACGGAATTTTTCACCTTGCAAGTGAATTATATCTTGAGAATTGGTATTCCTTCAGCTGAATTTCACGATATGATTTACCTCGCAACTGAGTTTTATACTGAATAATCAGTTATCTTCGTTCTAATACATTTATTTTTTTGCATTTATAAACAGCAGTGTGTCTGCAAATTGAAAGATATATTATGGGGTGAAATTCTTGGTCTCATTTCATGATGAACTGGGCATTCACGCGACACACAAAATGAATTTAAATTTATTTTTTTACCGTTTTGCCCTTATTTTCACCAACAGTTTTAATTCAAAAGTTATATTCGCACAGTGGTGCAAACGACCTCAAGAGATGGTAAAAATTGCGAAAATAGTTCATAGTTTCCATAGATTTTTTACAAAATACTGTCTAAATTAAAGTGTGAACAAACAACAGAAATCCCTGATATCACCATCTAACCATAAAAAAATGATAAAGTGCGATAAGATAAGTTTTTATTTGAAAACCGTTTGTGTTAATTACATATCTTGGTATTGGTCTTGATGTTTCAACATCACATGTCACATGTTTGACATCCTATATATTTTTGCGAATTTCGTTCGAGAATGACATTCTAAATCCAACAACACCTCACTTGTCAATATTTGACAAATAAGATCGTTTTTATTCCTATTTTTATTTTTCGATCTAGAATGCTATAGATCGTGTAAATCGCTTTATTCTTGATCAAGTAACATGGGAAAACTACGACTTTGAGGCTTACGACTTCACAGTCGTTTTGAGAATTATTTAAAAGTCATAAATATGAATTTTTCCAGTATCTTGATTTTTTCAATTGGAAAGGGGGTGGCTCGTCGGCTTTTTGTGAAAGATCATTTTCTAACGAATAATTTGATACCACACACTTTCACTTCATTTTCACTATTTTTCTGAGTAACTGGAAGAAGCCATATTACCTAATAACAAATAATACGTATTCGGTATACTCATGCACTAAGTCTAGTTATCCGTGTTGCTGCTGCTAGGACTACCTAAACAAATAGGCTGTCACTTTTAAAAATGTATTTGTGTAGTTTATAATTTGATATGAAAAATTATACTAGAAACGAGAAAATTGACATGTTGCTAATTTACGGAAACAAAAAAGAATGCAACTGATCCAACTCGAATTTATGCTCAGAGATTTCCTAATTATCGCCATCCCACTCGGTATTATTTTCCAAACCTGGAAAGAAAACTGCAAAATGAACCAGAAGAAAATGCGGATAACTTATCGATCATTCAAGTACCAAGTACACCAACATCTTCACGATAACGATCACAACCGAAGATTGACTTGATGCAACTGGTTTTTGACTAAATACAGAGAAGATGTATGTTTTCCATTCAAAATTATTTATTCAGATGAAACCCGATTCACCAACTTGGGTGTATTCAATCGGAATATTAAAAGGTACTGGCCTCAAACAAATTTACATCTGATGCAAGAAGGGACTTTTGAAGAGAGATTCGGTTTCAATTGCTGGATGGTTATTATCGGAGGAAAACTTTTTGGCGCCAATAATTTTCGACGGACAACTGACTGCGGAAAGATATCTACAGCTCCTCAGAAATCAAATCAATGATTTCATTGGAGATTTGCCCCTGGCTAACCAAGTGGATCTATTTTCAACAAGATGGAGCGTCACCTCACAATTCTCAAGTCGTAAGAAAAATCTGAATGACACCTTCCCAGCAAAGTGGATTGGCACTCATGGACCTATTCAGTTACTCAGATCTTACTTCGCTAGTTTTTTTCTCTAGGGAACAATTAAAAATCAGGTTTACAATACAACATCAGTTACTCGTGAAGAACTAGAGCATAAAGTAAGGGTGGCATTCCTGAACATCACTGAGGAACAGCTAATCAATATGATGCGCGCAACAATTGAAAAAGTTGAACTTTGTCGTGATCACGGAGGAGAATATTTTGCACTTATTGAGAAAAATAGAGAACCTAAAGTGAAAGTGTGTGGTATCAAGTTATTCGTAAGAGAATTATCTTTCATATAAAGCCGACGAGCCACTCCTTTTCCATTTGAAAAAATCAAGTCAACTGAAAAAAATTCATATTTGCAACTTTGAAATAAAACCGGAAGTACGGATAAGCAAGTGAAGATGTCAAAAAATGTAAATTGAACTATAATACGCAACCTCCAAATTTCGTTTTCCTATCCCTATTAATGAAAAAGTTACAAGGCTGAGCCACCTTGGAGAATCACCCGGTATAATTCACCACATACAAGAGAAAATGGAGTTTCTTTAAGTGAAGTTATTTCACAATTCAAGAAAGCAGTATGTTCCCTGTGGCGCATGCTCAGTCCAAATAAAATTCTCAAGGCTCGAATCAATCAGGAATTAAGCAGGAAGTACAAATTTCAATTCGTGATTACTATTCCATCTCAGTTACAAAAATAATACTTTTTTTTGTTTTCCTACTTTCTGCAGCAGAAAAATTGTCATGATTTTTAATTTATTCTTCTTTTTATTTGGGAGTGAAAATATTCAATATGAAGTATGTATTCAGCAGAATATTTCCCTCATATATAAAATGTCTCATAAGAGCAATGCAATTATCGAAAATTTACAGCGGCAATTGCATTGTATCAAGTCACCATAACAACACATTTGAAACCGTATCGCTAGACGTATAAAAATGACCAGATTATTTTGCATTCAAGCGTGATATCTTATACAAATTGCATTCGGTTATTTTCATATTTTGTAAACGAGCCCTCTTCCTTCGGACCCGGGCACTTGCGCCAAAATGAAAATAAACTCTTGCAATTTTTAGATATCACGCTTTCTTGCAAAAGTATCGGTAATTTTTATGCACTCGTGCAATTATAACCGAAAACATAACCTCGTCTACGTGTCTACGTTGAATAGCCATAATCATAAGTTAACGTGGCATTAAACTAATGTGTTGTCAAGTCACTAATCAGCATTTCTGTGCAACCCAATCTCGCATTTAACGCCATGTTAAATATTTGACGGGACATCAAATACTTAATTGGCTTTTATACAACCGGCCCTTAGACTATCGGACCGCAAAAATTCAGCAACAAATTTGTGTGAAAATATATTTTTTTTATATGCAGTTTCACACGAAAGAGAAGTCCTGTGATGGTCAAAGAACACTGCGTGAATCAAGGGACAGGAGATACGAATTAACATTTACTTTGAATTTCTGAAGTTTGTAAGCCTCAGGATAAACCTCTCTTGGCAAGGAGTTCCAAAGCTGTTCTATTGAAAAAAGATCCCTGAGCAAGAGAGGTTCGACAGGTTTCCAAATTCACAACAAAGGGGTGGGAATTCTGTACTCGTCGAGTCATCCGTGTAGATATTGCACGAAATAGAAATCCAAGTTTCTGGAAAGCACTTTTAGCGATCGATCTCACATGATTAAATGGTAAAAAATTCCCAGATAGGGAGCATATCGAAAAACTAAAACCTGTTAATTCCACATTTACGATGCGTCGGACAAGCTCGCTGCAGTAGAATCTTTGTTAGACTTTAAAAAAAAATTATAACAGCTTTCCATTCTAATAATTTGAGATGTATATTTATCGCAGCCACTTTCTAAAGCATGCGCACTCGAAAAAGCAGCAGTTTCGAAAAAAGTCGTAGAGGAAAGCGTAGGACACGCCAACGGAAAGCTATATACAAAGTTTCAAGTACGAATTAATTACTAATCCGGATATGTTCTGTACTGGAGACTATTTCTTTCCTGGGATAGAAATTTTATAATTACTCTGACCCGGTGAGCGACCTGCGTTTCGGGGGTGAAGAACACGTGTGGGGACCTGGAGAACCTTATGCAGACGAAGTTCAGTGAGTGTGAGTCCTTGTACCTGGAGTCTCCATAAGGGGCCTTAGCGTGATATTGTCTGCGAAATTGATTCCCAAATTGTCTGGTTCTACTGCATTCTGCTCGATGGGGCCATATAATGGGGCTTGCAGCAGGGGGGGTTCGAAGGACCATTTTGGGGGGAATTTGTTCACACCCAAATCATTATCGTATTGAATTACATTCTATTCACAGAGCTAAGCTCACAATCCTATAAAACAAACACATTTTTATTCGAGGTGGTTTTTGGAGAAGCGGCGTAGGGAATTGTTGCCTCGCTCTCTTCTCGGAGTACACCGAGAATAACTCAAAACCAGGAGAAATTAGGACAGCTAGAGTCTAAGTATAATATAATATAATGTACAATAACTATGCAATATAACAAATTAAAAAGGAATGAATAAAAATTGAAATAGAATAAAAAAATAAAACAATATCAAATGGAAAATTCTGTTTCATCCAGTTCATTAGTGCCTTCCTGTTCATAAAACAGAACGTACGCCTCGCCACTTACGAGATATTTTGAGGTAATAGGTGACACATGGGAATCATTGTATTCGTGCCACGTTCCCAAGTAAGGATGTCGGCAGTGAGCCGTGTAGTGGCCGCTGTACGTAGTCCCGCTATGGTTGGAGATCGCGTAGAGGTTGTAGTGGCAAGGGACTACATTGGCTGCCGCGTAGTTGCTCATGTCCAGACTTTTCAAAGGGAAATCGATGATGATATTCAATTTTCCATTGAACCATTCTGTTGGAGAGAAACGTTTGAGATGGATAACCAAAACCCGGGGAACTTGTATATCGACAATGACTTCGTGCACTTCCGCCTTTTCTTACACTTGGAACACGTCGGCTTCTCATCCCCATCCAACGTCTCCTCTCTGGTAAAATAATCCAAGCAGTGGGATAATCTGAGTTGATCGGTTCTCTGTGGGATAGATAGTGACAGGTCCTAAAACGGGTCAAAGGTTACGGAACAGTACCCGCAATGAGTACATTTTAACGTTGATTTTAATTGGCCGACGAAGTTATCTAATATATTCGAATTGTCCATGAGCAGGTACCTCGACCATGATTCTTTTGCTTTTTCGTTGTCACTCAACCACGAGTGTTTTCAACGTCAATTGAATTTTCAACAATTTTAATCGAAATATGTCCAGGTTTTTCTTTTCGTTGATTTAGGCTTTCATGCAAGCCCTTCAATAAATATCGTAAGAACTCCTGAGCGTCTTGTTGGTCGGAGCCAATGAAACGGGGAACGAGTTTTTGGATATGGGTTTTCAGCAATACTGTATCTACCACACTCTTAGTCAAATTATCTGACCATAATTCCTTTATAAGCTTGGCGAACGTTTCTAGAAGGGTTCCGTCCGCATTGGAAATGTTGTTAGTAACAATATCCTTCATGAAGTCGTTCTTCCTGAGATATTCCATTAAAAATCTCGTGTTTGATAAACACTGGATGATACTGTTCATAAAACACGTGTTACCAATATTCTTCAAACCATTGAGACCTAGACTATTGGCACTACTGTGTTCTTTACTATAGTGGTCATCACATGATATTTCAAGATGGCGCCTTCTGGCAGCAGCCAGGAAGTGATCTCTTCTGTGAAAGAGGAAGATTTTCAAGATAAAGTCTTCAAATGTTGTAAAACAAGCAAAGTAAAACTCTAGTGTGCGTGGAATGTGGAAACGTTTTTCACCTGTCGTGTGCGGCACAAAAAAACTTGAAATATGTACGAATATGTGACACCAGATTTAAGTGTTGCGGTTTCAAATCTAATGATCCAGGTGAGGAATGATTCTCCACAAGTGATAACTTGAAAACGGAAAATGACCTTCTCAGAAAACTACTTAGTGAAAAAGACTCCAAATATAACCTTCTACTTGAAAAACAATAATTTGTTGAAAAAGAACATTGCATTGCTGGAAGATAAGCTTGCTCAAGCAAAAAATGAACCAAATAAAAAAGTGCCGGAAAAACTGCCTACCAAACCATCTTTCAATGAGGTGATAAAAACGAAGGTGAAACTGCAAAGTATCCCCAAGTTAAACTCCAGTGGCGCATCAAAAACAGATCCCACTGCTAGCCTAGATGAAAATCCCAGCACAAGTACTCCCCACGTAACAAATGAAATGAAAGGACAAATAAACAAAATGAACGAGATTATCAATCTTAATCATGACACTGATACAAATCAAGGATTTCAGATCGTCAAACACAGGAGAAAAAATAAAAACCACAACAAACTTAATGTTGGTGAAAACGAAGAGGCAGATGATTTTGGGGTTGAGAAGAAAATCTGGCTCTATCTCTACAGAGTAAAACGCCACATAACGGCTGAGAAAATAGAAAAATTCATTCTAGACCAAGAAGCTTTTAGGCAAGCAGACCTTACTATAAAAGAACTCCCAACAGATGAATCACAGAGCAAGTGTTTTATGTTTGGAATAAATTATCAGCTTAAGGAAAAAATCTACCATCCAACAAGTTGGCCCAGAAGTGTGGCTTACAAAAGGTTCGACTTTCGAAAGTACTACACCTATCAGCGGAAGGGTGAGGATTTTTGAAAAATTCATCTATATTGGAGAAACCTTCAAATACAGAATCAGAAGTTACTATGAAGAACAAGGTCCATCTTCAAGCTTCACAGACACCAGATAAAGCAAACATCAATATATTCTATCAGAATGTCCAGTCAATTCGAAATAAAACTTGGGAACTGGAGAGTTTTTTAGAAGACTACAAGAAAGAAACCTCATTTGACATTTTGTGTCTCAGTGAAACGTGGCTGAATGAATTGGAAGTTCAGTGTTTTCGCATAAATGGCTACACTCTGGGATCCCACTATTGTAGAATTAATCATATTCATGGTTGTACTGCAATACTGATGAGAAATGATCTAACCATTCTTAACCGTAACGATCTATGTTCTCTATCATGTGAGCTCACTTGTGAAATATCCGCTATTGAAATAATAGGAAAAAATCTAATTATTGTTACTATCTATAGATCTCCCAATGGAAATTTTTCTGATTCTCTTCATATCTTCAGCGATCTTTTACTGAAATGCACAAATAATGACCTTATAATAAATGGTGACTTCAATATAAAGTTTAATGACGCAGAACAAATTCCTAACGAGTTCCGTGATATCCTTCTGATGAATGATATGAACATCGTCATAGCCGAGAACACAAGATCAAGAAACTGGATAATGTTTTAACAGACCTGAAAGTAGAATATAAGGCATCAGTAGTTGAAACACATCTATCTGATCATCGGGCTATTTTTTTCGAGTATAGCATAAAAACCGAAAAAGAACAAGTGGAATCGAAAGTTTTCAGGCCGATTACAAAAAATGGACTAAATATTTTTTTCCATATCATTGAGTCAACAAAGTGGCATTTTGTTACAGACAATTCTTTGTCACTTGATGAAAAATTTGAAATATTAGTTGAAATACTGCAAAAAGCTATGCATATCTCTTTTCCCAAAAAAAAAGACAACAAACCATAAAACTCAACAAAATCCTTGGTTCAATGATGAATTGCATCACATGAGAGAGAACCTGAATATTCTAAAAGACATTTCTGATTACAGTCAAAATAACGAGGATTATAATCTATATATAAAAAAAATGAAAATTGTATATCGCACAAAAATCAAGAACTCAGAACTAAGCTTCAATAACCATCTCATTGAAAGTTCAAGTAATATTTCGAAGACTTCGTGGAATATAATTAATGCAAATTCAAAAAGATCGAAATGCAACGAAAAAATCACAAACCCATACATATCAGCATCCTCCTACAATGAATATTTTGTAAATATCCCTAAATCTATCATATCAAATTTGCCTCACAGTGATGAAGATTGTAACATATATTTAAACAAAGAGTATACAAATAAAGTCGGTAAGTTGATCATACCTGGAGTAACCTATAATGATATTAGAGATGCCATAAATGATATGAAAACCAACAAAAGCAGGGATATTTACGATCTAAGTGTCGACATTATAAAATCAGTAAAAAACTTGATAATACCTCCACTGACTGAACTTTTCAATGAGAGTATCAGACTGGGTCTTTATCCACACTGTTTAAAGATATCAAAAGTTATACCTGCCCTGAAGAAAGGTGATCCTAACGAGATGGCAAATCACAGGCCTATTTCGTTACCACCTATCTTATCAAAATTATATGAGAAAATACTGAAACTGAAAATCAATAACCATTTTGAAGAAAATAACCTTTTCACAAATGCCCAGTACGGTTTTCGTAATGGAAAATCTACAACTTTAGCAATAAGTAAACTGATGAATATAGTAAATTCAGGTCTTGAAAACAAGGAATTTGTTGGATGCTTGCTCTGTGACCTCTCAAAGGCATTTGACTGTGTCTCTCATACCATTCTCCTGAGTAAATTGAAATATTACAATCTTGATGAAAATATAATCCGACTCATAACATCTTATCTGAGTGAGCGAAGGCAAGTGACTTACTTCAAAGAAAATTACTCTGAGATATCGTTGGTTGAATATGGAGTCCCTCAGGGCTCGGTTCTTGGTCCACTATTATTTCTAATTTACATCAATGATCTACCAGAGGCTATACCGAGCACTGAGCTGGTTCTTTTCGCCGATGATACAACATTAATCGAAAAAAAAATCTTCACCTAATGATCTTAGCATGAGTATCGAAGAGGCACAGTCGAGAGCTAACGAATGGTTCAACTGCAACAAGCTATGTCTCAACAATTCCAAAACTGATTACGTTATATTCTCCCTAAGAAGTCATGACAATGTCATCAACACAAATGTAAAATTTTTGGGCGTTATTTTGGATTCCACTCTAACCTGGAAACCTCATGTAGACTATTTATTAAAAAAGCTTTGTAAAATAACATATCTTTTAAAAAATCTCAGTGATGTTGTCAGTGTTGACGTGTTGCTGAAGGCATATTACGCATTGTTCCAGTCCTTATTCAGTTATGCAATTCTCTGCTGGGGCCACTCAGCACATGCAAATAGAATTTTTAGCATTCAGAGGCGAGCTGTTCGGTACATGTTAAGCTTGAAATATAGAGAGGACGTCAGGGGTGAGTTCACTGAACTGGGTATATAAACAGTACCATCACAGTATATTTAAGAATGCCTGAAATTTGTCAAGACAAATCAGGAAAAGTATGACCGCACATCTGACATACATTCATACCATACACGACATAGAGATGATCTGAATATACAGTACCAGAGGTTGAAAAGAACCAGAAATTACGAGAACTACTACGGTCCAGTTTTGTTTAACAAAATTCCAATATCTTTGAGACTCTGTTCTACAACAAATTTCTTGAGAAAAATTAAACAATTACTAGTTGTCAGAGCTTACTACAGTTTTGACGAATTTATGTCTGATGACTTATATTGCTTACCAGTATTGCAGTGACCAAAAATTCATATTTTCAAGAATAGCTCTGTAAGAAATATGTTTTATTTATATGTGACTTGGTTTCAAATGTTTATGTTTCATCAGTAGTTTATGTATTTTATGTAATTTATTTATGTGTAAATTTGATATTTTCACATTTTATCTTGTAATTTGACTTGTGTAAGCACGATTGTGTAAGACATCAATAAATTCATTCATTCATTCATTCATTCATTCATTCACAGTTACTAGATCGGTGCAATGAAAAAGTAGAATTCAAAATGTTCGATACAGAGTCTGATGGAGATATTGGTAATTTTGTGGAATCATAAACACTGGATAGCAACGAAGATGCGTCATATGTTTTTCCCTGGAATACAGCGGAATGAACCATCCGGGATCTGGAAAACTCAGTTGGACTCAGCTTGTTGTGCTTGACTTTTGCAGATTTTTGTGGGCGGAAGAATTTCGTCAAGATTTTTGGAACTGGCAATAGTACCGAGGACAGATGCAGCATTTCCCCTCTGAATTGCAATGCTGATTTGTTGAATCAGGAATGACCTTGCCCTAGGTTCACCAGTAGATTCAATAAGTATCGATCTTTCAGTGTGGAATATTTTCGCAATTTTGCGATTTCAGCACTATTCGCAGCTGCACTCACATTGCAAGACGTTGTCTGAAGATGAGATTTGGCAATTGTATCTACACAAGTGAAATCCCATACTAATGGTTTCCCTCTGCTCCATGAAATTAAAGGTAATGACAAGCATCCTCTCTCGCACTTCCTGCATTTTTATCGTCTTTCAACCGTGTTCAACAGCACTTCAGTTCTATCCTTCCTCGTCCAGTTGGTCTTCGTTTGGGTTGCGAAATTTGTGTAGAAAATAAATGTAAATGTGGTTTCACTGTTGATGTGAAGGGTAGACATAGTCTCAGTTGCAAATTTAGTTCTGGTCGTTTCTCCCGACATTCAGCTGTCAATGATATCATCAAACGGTCTTTGTCAACTGCTAATATTCCTTCTGTCTTGGAACCTTCTGGTGTTTGTAGAGATGATGGAAAAGCGTCCTGATTCACTACAATGCATAACCTTCAAATAGGAACAAATCGATTTAGTCATATTTTTTCATGCATATACTTTTTCTTCTCCTTCCTCAAGTTGTTATCGAAAACTTCATTTTGTTGATGTCGATAGCAAATCACGATCCCAGTACTTTTTCAACCTATCCACGTGGACCTTATCAATTATATTCCCTGTTATCTATTTGATCCTAATGCGATAGTTGGCATCGATCAATTTTTTTATCACCTCATGTGGACCAAAACTTCGGTACAGGAGTGTCACTGACTTCCCTACTTTCCGAGAGGGTGGGTTTCTCCCATCGAATAACTAACTCCACGATGCGGAATATCATTAGATCATGATAGATAATTTTTAAGACCAAAAAAATCTAGAATATAGGGTCTTATTGGCAAAGTGAAAAATATAAAGCATCCTTATTTTGTCAAAATTCCTACTTCTCGTAAAAATGGTTTGCTTTTTTTGAAAACTCTGCGTTCTGGTGGTATAAAAAATATACATTACGAAATTTTTTCAGAAAATGCAAAGAAACGAAGAAACTCGAATTCAAAAATTCATTAAGTGAAATTGTGAGCTATTTATTTCATTTTTCATTCATAAATAACTAAAACTGTTTTTTTTTTTCTTCAAATGGAACCCCTTTGTTTAAATTTTTTTTTTCGCAATCAACACTTAAAATTATTTCTTGAGCACCAGTTGAAATCCAAATTCAGTTTTCGTTGAACTCGGACTTGAAAAACCTACCAGCCTCATTTACCATGTAAATAGTTTTCTGTGGTAAGAGGCCATTACTATTCGAATCTACTAGATATTCACTGATGCATTGGAAAATTTCGAATAGATACAAATACTTTTGCATGCATCTTGTATATATCAGAAGATTCTTCCTCAATGTATTCCATTGTTTTTTTTTCCAGCTGCTGCTCTCAGAATCATCTCCTTGGCCCATGATGCAAGGTGGACTACTGCACGACCCCCCCAAACGCGTTAAAGAAGAGCATACGAGTCTTTTCAAAAATATTGAATTTTGTGTCGATTCAGAAAGTAAATTGGATAGATTTGAACTGAGTTATAACATTCTGCGTGAATTAAAAGTGGTATTAAACGAAAACAATTCGAATAGTTGAAATGATTTCTGTTATTTTTCTTCAAATCTTCAATGATAGATTAGTAAAGTCCTGAAATTATTCTGTGCTCAACTTTTCATATCTGATGATCATGTTTACACCTTCAGGGTTTCAGACATTACTGCATTATAAAAAAATACGTTACAGCATGGCCAATTTCACTTTCTCCCTGAGTTTCGCAAACAGAATGGGGACGGCGCTATAGGAAAGCCTGTATACTCTGCGCAGAAATTTTTAATTGGATATTTCCAAAATCAAGTCTTTAGAAGTTGGTTGATTAATGTGAGACGAATGAATACACATTTCGTCCATGTAGATAATTGTTCGACCCTTCTTTCAACTTTGAATCCATATTTGAAATAAAAGTAACTGTTGTTTTACAGTTTGCATTCAAACTTCAGGCATAAAATGAATTGGCCAGTCTGTACCACATATTCGTACTTTAGTAACTGGCTATATTATGACCAGCCTACCACTCTTTCTCTGCGAGATTTTCTTGAAAATAATGCGTTATTAGAAATGATATACAGGCTTTATCACTTCAACTCTAACCACCCTTTTACTTGAAGTAATATTCGAAAACTGCTTTTTTCGTTATGAAGAGTTTAAAAAGACTACAGCAGAAAATTCACCTATGAAAAATTCATAGGTAGGTACCCACCACGTTAAAAAATATATAAAAAAGAAAAAACACAGCATTTTATGTTCATCTATAAAATATATTTGATAATTTTTTCAGTATGTAGAGTTTCAGTTGTTGTAAAGGAATTCTTTTTTTTTTTTGAACAAATGGTAGCCTACTGGGATTGGAAAATTGATATATTCAACATGTTATTCAATATAATTCATTTGGAAAAGTTTTTTGCGTCCCCTTTGGACCTATATCTCGAATATCGTCTCATTCAGTAATGATATACAGGATGTATTACTTTGTTACCACCCCTGTAACTTTTCCAGTTATTCTATTGAAGATCTTTCGCCTGATGATTATTTAGGAATCAATCATTTTTCGAGTCGATTATTTCCTTCAATGCAAAAAACCGCTGAAAAGTTGAAGTTAGGCAACTAAGAGCCAGTTGCACCGCTTTTCTTAACTCGTGCTTTATCTAAGCCAGGCTTTGTTGCTATGGATTTGCCAATCAGCTTCCTTGTTCCTTAACGACTGAGCCAAGCTTAGTTGAATCTCTGCCGAGTTGAAGAGGTGCAACTGGCCTTAAAACAGATTTTCAGCGAAAATTTTACACCAATAATATTCGACCAATGGAATGCGTATTTTGTTGTTGTTTCGCGTTACCATTGCAAGTCAGGTAATTATCTGATTTCTTTTCCTTAGGGGTAACCGAGAGCGAGTTATAGTTCAGCGTCCACCCCGAAGATATTTACTAGGTAGTACGCCCCTGGGTAGGTATTGCGCACACATTTTTTTCAGGACTCGAAGTGGTCGCTCTCTACAGCGCCTAGCCGCTCACCACTCTAGGACTTCAATCGTTTCTGTGTGATTATCGCTTACGTCTTGAACAATTCACGGCGGAGAAAAGCGTATCGTTAACTAAAAGGTACGGACACGGACTCGATAATTGAGGGTCAGTTTTTCAATGGCTGCGTCTAACAGCTCATAGCCCTCAAAGCCCCTGCAGAAAATTTGACAGTTTTCCATGGTGAAATTTTAAATTTTGTGAAGCGGCTTCAAGCGCTGTAACCTGTTAGACGCCCATTGTACTGTTAACAAACTAGGCTGTCAGTTGAATCATTAACAGCCAATCGAATTTCTCGGCCAGATACTTCGATTTGCTGTTGAGGACTAACGCCCGTATGCACCGCTTCTACTTGATGAAGGTTTAACTAAGCTTGCCTTTATCGCTGAGGAACAAGGAATCTGATTGGAAAATCCATAACAACAAAACCTAGCTTAGTTAAACCATCAATATATAGGAGCGGTGCATACGGGCCTTAGCTGAGTCAAGTTTCTTAGCAGATTGAAAAACCGACCCTGAATTCAAGTATAACTTACTATTAACCTTTTCGCCCCTTACAATGGGACATAGAAGCCCTACCAGAGAGAAACAATCACCGAAATCCGCATTTCTACGACGCTAGTCGATTTGGAGCGATATATCCGAGAACCCAATAAGTGTCGTCGACGGGACGCGACGCAGGGAAGATGACAACTGCAGCGACCGTACTTCACCGTACCGGTGTTTCCAGTTGTAACCGCAGATCCGAAAAAATCAGAAATCGGCATTTCCACAAAATACTACATTGTCATACCTTCAGCAAAAAAGGGGGGGAATCCAGAAAGACAAACAAGCGTAGATCGACTCTCCAACGGCCCGACAAACGCAACCAATCCTTACCTGAACTCGAGTAGTCCGGAATACGAACAGATTGGCAAAGATCAGAACTTGAACACTCCGACATATGGTAATCCTAGTAGAGACCGACTTTGAAAAGCTCTGCAGCTATTATGCAGGAGAACAGCGAGCGCAATGATGATACGCTTATGAAATCAGGATATAGATGTAACTCTGAGGAGCACAATGACCTTCGCAGGAAGGTGTTGGGCATACTCGGGGGAGATCCAAGCACAAAGAAAGAAACATATCTCTCGAATATGATGCCATAGCTATAGCTACTAGATGGTCCTTTATTCGAAGGACTTAACAAAGGAGTCAAAAATGAACCGCTCCTGCGTCATTCTCCTTCGGATAACTGTTAGTTACCGCAACCCCAGAAGATAGAACCGGAAATAGAATCGGTCTTGTCCCAAGCATACAAAAAAAGGGGTTAAAGTCATGAACAGTTTAAACCACAGTCGGGATTAACAAGGTATTAATTTTATAATGAATTGCAGTAAAAACGAGACTACCAGTGAAAACGATATCTCTTTTCGTCGAAGCTGGAAGAATACTGACGAATCCATCCTGCAATATATCTGTCAATTGATATCTTGGACCCTGAACAAATCAGTAAGGTACATAGAACATACTGTTATGACCGAAGAATTCCTGTTCGTACCAGGCTTTGTAGAGAAAATAAAATTAGGAAAGACTCTAGAGAGAGCTGGATGGGAGATGCGCTCCACCATATCATATTCCTACTCCCAAAATGGAGACATCCATAAAAGGGGGAAATTGAAAAGAGCCAACAACTATCAGTAGAAGTTGAACAGGTGAACAAGCAATGCCCGATCGGCCTGAGGAGAGAGGCGCGACCACTGAGGGCCCATTATTTTTTCGGGAAGGAATTGCCCTTAGAAGACAGACCCAATTCAGCCGGAATATAAAAATCATTCACCACAGCTGGATTTGAAACCCTTTTTTTAAGTGTATCTCATCAAAAAGAAGTTCAACCCCAAAAGTTTGCTATATCCGATCATAAGTCAAAATACAAAAGACAATGAATGAACTCTTAGATCTATAGGTGCGATTGTGGCATGTTCACCAAGGAAACAAACTAAATGACAGAAAACGTCCTCAATTTCAATTAGAAGACTACAGAACTACGCTGTAGTTGATTTATAAGGAAGGCTCAATCAGTTGAAAATTTCAATAATATTCAAAATCCACAAAAACTCATCCATACCAAGCCATTCACGACACGTAAAACCATTAACCAAATCATTCAGGACATAAAATAATCATTAATCAGTATATTTCGCACTCGAGAAAGTTACAAAAAGCCGAAATTTTCAGCCAATAATGACCTTCTGAGAGCTGAATGAAATCTATGGTTGAAAAAATGCTAACTCTCGTATGGAACTCAAAAAATCACCAAA
Organism: Zygogramma bicolorata; assembly: GCA_032362365.1. Classification (NCBI taxonomy): domain Eukaryota; kingdom Metazoa; phylum Arthropoda; class Insecta; order Coleoptera; family Chrysomelidae; genus Zygogramma; species Zygogramma bicolorata. The sequence goes on along the minus strand of JAVJAQ010002664.1, from coordinate 364,875 downwards.
AAAAGAACCACACATCCATTTTATTCTAAAAAATATCAACCACACAAATCATACTGATAATGACCATAATGAGAAAGTAGAATCACACATCACACAGTCTCAAAACATCTGTTCACGTGGTTATTACAAAATTCCACAATTAAAACACAATAAAAATATGAGGGTATACTTTGAGATTCATTATGAAGAATGATTCTTCGAAATTGAAACGCGGCGACCTCCACCATATTGGAAAGGAAGAATGAATTATGCCCTTCCTTGTGGACTCGTGATTTCATCAATCGGTTTGTTTTCATACTTCTGCCAAATAAAAAAGTTCGTGGAAAATAATAAGTTTTCGATAATTGCATTGCTCTTATGGGACATTTTATATATGAGGGAAATATTCGGGGGTTATATCCCGAGTGCACCAAGTTTATTCGGTTAAAATGTGTGCTGCACTTCCATGATTCTCGAAATTTTGCTTAGCAAATGACTTGAGTGTATGATAATTTGATAAAATCCCGAGACCGCAGGTCGAGGGATTTTATTTTAAATTATTATACAAGAAAGCATTTGCTTGAAAGCAAAATTTTGAAAATCATGGAAATGCACGCATTTTGGTCGATTGAACTTGGTGAAGGAGGGATATATGTTTAGATTATTTCCAGAAAACATGTAAACTCAGGAAACATCAAAATCGAACACAGGAACAATATACTACCAGAGATAGTACCTGAAAAGTGGTATAACCGCTGTAAGTTTTCGATAATTGCATTGCTCTTATGGGACATTTTATATATGAGGGAAATATTCGAAATAAATTCTCCATTACCGATATGAAATTTATGACTCTCTCTTGCGCCCCTTGAGCCCTTCGGCGAATTTCATATCCCATAAGGACTCCTCATAATCCACAGGTTGGAAGACAACACGCATCTTCCTAGGGAGATCATTTCGTGATGAAATTTGACCCATTCGATACCATACAAGTGCATCCTTGGTAAATAGCTCTGGAGCGGACTGAAGAAGTCTTTCCTTGGGCATGCTACGAGACAATCTCAATTCTTTGACGCGTTCCAAAAAGTTTGTGACGCTCGATATTCCGTCATACTATAAACGCCAACGAGTGATATCAAATTTAGATGAAGTGTCATAAACACGAATCGGTGAGTGATTTCTAACCTCATGTGGTTTGCTCGCCGAATAATCACCATCCAGGTGGTCTAAAAAAATGTCTCAATCGAGTCGAGTAATCGAAAAATGAATTGGTCTCGTAAGAATAGTCCCGTCTTCAGTTTCGTCTCAGAACCTTACGGAAGATTAATGAGGGGACAAGTTTACATTTCTACCTTCCATAAGTTCAGGAGAATGCCATTGAAAATCCACTAGATTCCAAACTAAGTCCTCTTCGTTCGTATCTTTCACGTGAACTCGAAACGATATTTCTTTCAACGTGTCTATTCGATTTCCGACGTTTTGTAAACTTCAATGGGAACACAGTCCGGACCACCTCTGCTATATATTTGGATATTCGACCGTTTTACCTCTTCAAAGTCGCAATTACGTAAAGATTGACTCGTATTACCTTGCTGTTCCATTACATCACTGCGCTCTAAGTTTGCTACGTGAAATGCAGATGAAGACTCGAGTGAAGGGCTATTTTTTGAATCACCTATTTCAGGGTTCTCTTCGACATTATAAACTATCCTATTTTCCCCATCTATTGCTGGTGAAAGAGTTGGACCATTTACCATTGGACCATTAGAGATTTATTATCTTCTGGTGTTAACAGTATATCATCAGTTATTAAGAGTCCCTCTACCGAAAGGGTAACATTCAGTTGTTGCTTGCAGATATTATTCAATTGGAACGTCGAATCTCTGAAAATGAATCACATTGAATTTGTGAGCGCATACTCAGATGAAGAATTCGCGAATATATTTTTTTGAATTCATTATCCATATTATAACAATCAAAATTTTTGATACACGCTGCTAAATCACTCAGTTGACGCTCGCATTTGTCTAACTCAACAATAGGTGACAATTTCGAAATTCGAGGTGTTCCCTTTCGATCAGAGCGTTCTAATGCCAGAGCATGTCGCAGCTTAGCCCTCTTCTGATCAACGGTACCGGTTATCGGTAATCTACGAATTTCTAGTTCGTATATATGTGATTTCGTCACCAAGAAATCTATTAACCTCCATTTTATAATCAGAGATATATGTACAACCACTTACAATCAGGTATAATATTTATTTTATGCCACCTGGTTGCACCCCTATCCTAATATACCTGAACGAAAAAAAATGGATATAAAAATATCCCAACTATAGTTTCAAAATAACATGAACAGTTTGTCTCAGTGCTTACCAAGTCCAAATTTTGAACGCTAAAGAAAATAAAAAAATATGGAAATGTACCAGTCTATCGATGAAACAAAAAAGCAATCAAAGTTATCCAAAGGAACAAACTGAACGAGAATATGCGAACCAGCCTTTAGTGACTACAGGAATAAAAACTTCTGTCATAATTTGAATACAGAGGAACTAATAATTACAGAGATCACCATTCACAGTTCAGTGCTTTAAAAAAATATCAACTTCAAAATCAAAGGAGAAACGATCAATCCTTATAGAAATGAACATTGGAATTCGTTACACAACATCGAGGCCTCTCTCGAATATACGCAGGTATAAAAGGAGACACTTCATCGCGGGAGAGACAGTTATTCAACAGCTAGTGAGTTGGTGAGAAGTTATTCAGAGAGAGAGGGAGAGTTTAGCAGAGTTATTTATTCAGAGCTAAGTGGAAATAAGAGTTTAGCAGATAGTACATCAGAGTTTCTAGCTAAGTGGAGCTTAGTGGAGATATCATTGTTATTGCGAATTGCAGAAGTCGAAGTGTATAATTTCTATTACAGAGAGAGTGTTTTAGTACCGAGCATTGGAAAGTTAGCGGAGCAATTTAAGCGGTTGTATTGTATTGTTTTGTGATAGAGAGTTGTAATACAAGTAGTTTAATGTTGTTAGGAGTTTGAATCGACGAACCCAAGAAATTATTGTAACAATATTGATTCAGATTTGGATAATATTCGAGATATGAGTATATGCTATGGTATTTGAACTACTTTTACAGATTCAATAGAAAATACCTAATAGGTTTTCCTGAAAAACATGTGTTGATTTGTTATCCCAGATAGCTATATTTGTTGGAAAATGGTAGATATGTTTTATCAGCAGGTACGTATTTTAACATAAAATTTTTGATAACGATTTCAAGAAGAAATACAGGAGTGGTCAGAGTCGAAGTGATAGAACCTGTATACAATTTCTTCATCGAATGATTTTCTCCTTCTTTTCAATGCTTCATATGTCTTATTGAAAATTGTGTTGATTTTCATTCAGTGAGATACAAGTTATTGATTCCTTGAGAAAAAAATCGATTTATTAGCAAATACATTTTTTGAAACTATATTATGAAGATTTTTTCAATACGACTTCAAGCGAAGGAGATACAGGGGTCTTTGAAATTGAAGTTCCCATGGAACCTGGTCCGCGCCAGGACGAGTTCAAAGCTATTGGTCAGTTGAACTGTGACAAATTTCACGCTATTCCATTTTCAGTGGTAAGATGGGCGACTACTTTGAACTGGTCTGAACCGCCTTTCATTAGGAATACGAACAAACCTTTTATAGATTTTATTGACGTACAATTTTGGTGAGCAATCAATACACATGTACACTTCGCGAATAAATTTGACTTGGACAATTTCAATATCAAATCCACAGATTTTGATAACAAATAACTGTCATCTGATCAAGCTCAAGCGAAGCAGTAATGGGTCTCTCATGAAATTTTTGGAATTCTGGCAATTTAAAAGGAACAATTCCGTCAATTTATTCTTTGGGTTAATTCGAAAGGAACACCTTTAATATGTTTGGAGAACACCACGGAACTCCACAAGGGAAAAATATTGGTGATATTCAAGAGGGGCAACGGCAAAAAAATATCCTTAGAAAAAAGGAAAACGCTGGCATTTTTGCGGCCTCCCAGAGAAGTGTGGGGATTTGTTTTTTTAATGGAATCTAGCATCAGGGATCAACTGGTGACTTCGGCAATTCTAATAATCACTATCACGGATTTCGTCTCAACCACATAAGTTAGAAAAATTCAAATTTCATTTTTATTTTGAATTCCACAAATGATAGGTATGGCTGAGAAATGAAACAAGTTCGTTCACCCCAATACATTTAGCCGAAAACAAACCCTTGACGCGCGTTTCGTTAACGAGGTCTCCTTACGATTCGTCCTGGAATATTCCATGGAAATTTAAATCGATATTCGATGAGTCCTGTTGAATATTCATAGAATGAAGAATACACGTGTGCTATCTGATATGATATCCTCCCTTATGTAGCTAAGAGACTAAATGTGTTAAGGCAATTATAATTGCCCATTTATCCATCTTGTGGATTGTCGAGGAAACAGTAAGCGAACAGGTGTAAGTAGGAAACAACTATGTTACCAGTAATACTCCACTTACAAATCCCCACACTTCATCTCTGGAAGGCCACAGAAAAGTTGGTGTGCTCCTAGATATTTAATTTCCATAGTCCTACTGCAATATCACCCCGGATACGTTGGCAATATTTATATTAAAGACTCTGCCACCTTGGAATTTGGGCAAATCGTTTGTTATGGAAACTAAAGAAATACACCATTGCATAGATTAATTTTTCCGATGAGCTGGACCGCTCCAGGGACGGACAAGCCCCAGCAATATTTTCAGTGGAAGCTCTGCCACCTTGAAATTTGGAGAAATCGTTTGTTATGGAGAATGAAGATATTGATTTGATGGGTCGTAGCTCCTTTCTCATACACTACAAAGCGCTGAACGTATCCAAGTATCCTCCCTCCTACCTACATCTGAGGCTCCCTATACAGATAACTCGCACTGTTGCTCAATTACGAGTATCCAATTCATTTAGGTTGTACTTCTCTAATGATACAATATGTAACCAAAATAAGTTGGAAACTTTGCACCATATTCTCTTTGATTGTCCGATATTTAGTACAATGAAACCGCATCTGGTCGGAGGTTTGAACGATGTTGATTCCCTGTTTAATATTGAATAACAACAGTAAGGATGAGGCAGAAGTAATTTTAAATTTTATCTGGAATATACTCAGACTGCCATCATTTGTAATGAATGAGTAGACTTACCTCTCTCCTATACTTAATTTTTGTTCTTTTTCCAACATACAAATGTCAAACAAATGTCGAACCCTTGCAGTAGAAATGTATTTTTCTGATATGCAATAAACTGATTATTATTATTATTAAGGTAATACACCATTAACAGATTAATTTTTCCGATGAACTGGACCGCTCCAGGGACGGACAAGCCCCAGCAATATTTTTATTGAAGACTCTGCCACCTTGAAATTTGGTTACATTGTTTGTTAAGGAGAATAACGAGATACATCATTGACATATTGATTTTCTTCTATGGGATGGAAAGTTCCAGAAATGGACAAGCCTCAGTAATATTTTCATTAAGGTTTCTGCCACCTTGAAATTTAGTCATATTGTTTGTTAATGAGGATAAAGAGATTCACATCGACAGATTCATTCTTCCGATGAGCTGGACCGCTCCAGGAACGGACAAGCCCCAGCAATATTTTCGTTACGGACTCTGCCCCTTGTAATTTGGTCATATTGTTTGTTAAGGAGAATAAAGAGATACACTGGGGTTTGTCCGTCCCTGGCAATGGTGTGTTTATTCTCCACAACAAACGATTTTCCAAATTTCAAAGTGGCAGAGTCCTTAATAAAAATATTGCTGGGGCTTGTCCGTCTCTGGAGCGGTCCAGCCCATCGGAAAAATTAATCTGTCAATGATGTGTTTGTTCATTTTCCATAACAAACGATTTGTTCAAATTTCAGGTGGCAGAGTCTTCAATGAAAATATTTCTTGTGTGGTCTAGCCCATCGGAAAAATGAATCTGTCAATGGTAGGGAATGTAATCCCGGGGAACGGGATTCCGGAAGAGTCAATCTCGGGATTCTCGATATCTGAAATAAATAATATATTTTCTATCCTAGAATTATTCTTATGAGAATATTAATGAGACAACATAAAGTTATAATCGGCAACACTGCGTTCAGCTCCGCTCACAAACTGAGCTACCCCAGCAAAAACAAACATAAATGTCAGTAAGGAGATAGAACAGGTTCGTTATTATCTAGTGCGTAGTCGCATACGTGAACCCAAATATATTTTATGAAATCGATATATTGCCAATTCGCAATAACTTCATAACATATGGATTTTCATTCCATTTCATTTATGTTTTGATAGAAACCCTATATTTATACGGAGTTTTTAACAGTTTTTTAAGTGAAAAATGTATCACGGTATTGAAAAATCCCGAAATCCCAATTCACTGATCCCGGTCCGGAATTACACTCCCTAGTCAATGGTGTAACTTCTTAATTCTCATAACAAACGATTTGTCCAAATATCAAGCTGGCAGAGTCCTTAATACAAATATTGCTGAAATTTATTGCTGAAGTGGTCTTGGTAGTGTAGTGGTTAGCATATCTGCCTATCAAGCAGAAGGCCGGGGTTCGAATCCTCACCGGGCCACCGTGCTGGCCTCGACTTCTGAGGGTTAACGTTCCGTCAGCTGGTTAACGGAAACGAACAATTTCAGAACAATTTTTCTTTTTAGTTTATTCCGGGGTAATCAATTTTACTGCTTTCCCTCTCAATGTTGTATGTTGAATTAGCATGCGATGTCGTGCACATCATTCATCATCGTAATGTTTGAATAAGGAATTCACGTCATTTGGAGGGCCAGTGTTGAAAGTAGCCGCCCATCTTGCTACTGAAAATGGAAGGTGGAATGTGAAACTCGTCACATTTTAAATGTTCAACAGGTTTGAACTTGTCCTGAAGCAATTTCCATTCCATGAGAGCGGGAACAAAGTTATATATACTTTCCTAGTTGGAATGTTTTGGAACTTCACATCAGGCTCTTCTTCCGCCACGTTTATCCATACTATGTATCCACACAAAAAATATAATTCGATTATGCTACTGGAATGGCCTTCGACGTGTTCCATATTTTTCTTGTTTTTGTCATATTCACTCGCGAACAGTTTGGCTGAATACTGTTTGTTTCTTATATGTGCTCTGGATAATAATTGAAAATGTCTTGCTGGACTTATATCCGATCAAAAAAAAACATTCGGAACTCTTTCTACGTTTTTAATACATCCACTATAATCTTAGAAAAGTAATCTCATTAAATTTTGATCCTGTGTGTGGGAGACCATCCACCTAATGAAATTAGAGAAACCTTTCAATGGAGCTATAAAAGAATCCCTTGAATGTCAATACCGAACAGTTGTTTCAGTGATATATTTTGTTAAACGCAAAGCTTTCGAAATGGTTTTCAATTTCCGTGTATTTAAAAAACAATCCCCAAATGGAAAGCTCACAATGTATCTGGGGAAAAGAGATTTTGTAGATCACATTTCTGGAGTTGAACCTATTGGTAAGTGTTTCCTTACCTAGGAGTTTATCCATAGAATTCAACAAACTGATACTTTTTCTACAGACGGAGTAGTGAAGATCGATAGTGAATACGAGAACCGTCAAATATTTGGCCAAGTGATTTGCAGCTTCCGATATGGTCGTGAGGAAGACGAAGTTATGGGTTTAAACTTTCAAAAGGATTTGTTTCTGGCATCTGAAAAGATATATCCGCCTCCAGATAAAACGGAAAACACAAAGTTGCAAGATAGGCTGATAAAGAAGTTGGGGGATAATTGTTATCCATTTACATTCACCCTGCCTCCGAGCGCACCAGCTTCAGTGACTCTGCAACCAGGTAATCCCAGTTTTTTATATACTTTCCGAGCGGATTGTCGCGCTTTCATATGCCAAAAATATGAATCCTTTACATTGTTGAAACGTGGCATGGAAATGTTAGTAGTGCAAATGATTTGTAAAATATGTATTTAAAGAAAACAATATACAAGCACAGAAATTTGTGTAACACGGAAAAAATTTAATTGAAAAAAAAATTGACAATGAATTTTTTTCTATTGAATTCTGCACAGGAAAGAATGTGTCTAAAATTCGCACCAAGATATTTAGTTTTTGAGTAATAGTCACAAGTGCAGAAAAATGCAAGTGAGAAAAATCCAATTTATATTCAAAATGTTGAGATTGATCAAGTAATGCCATGGTTAAGCTTATACATACACATTGGCGATGATTCATTCACACATTCCCAGACCCCTCGCTGGATCTCAAGTAATCATACCGACGGCTCGGTCATGAGTGATTCTGTCATCGTAATGTTATGTGATTAAACTAATTGTAGTTTGTTTTTGATATGGAAAAATAATAACATCAGGTCCAATAACTAGTTGACTTCATTCATGTACATGAAAAATTCTAAGTTTTCTTCGTACATTTTATCCATTTCATGTTGCCACGGAATTAATGACGTATATGCACGTACATGCGCAGTAGAGATCACATAACGGCTGAAAGTATAATCTGAGACAAAAACTTTCCTTATTTTCGTTCTATCATGTCGAAATAAAATTCTAGTAGGTGTTCATTGCTCATAACGATAAATAGTCTATTAAATGTATGAGAGAAACAAAAAGAGTTAGATTCAATTCAAATTTTATTTATGTTCGAGTAAATTTATAGGTAAGGTACAGTTCAATCAATTCATCTTTACTGATGCGTCATCATTGTTAAACATATAAGGTTTGTTCTGGTTCTGAAAAATTGTGGTTCTCGGACGTCAGGATCATGCGCAGTTAATAAAGAGCGTTCTGGTTTGTCGAGGACAAGTTCGGATTGATGAATCCTCTGTTCTGGTTTCGCATTTAAAATGATCTCGGACCGTCCTGAACTATCACGACTTGTTTTTGCTCTTGAGCGAGAACTGATGAAAACTGTTCTCGATGCGCATGCGCAGTCAAGTTCAAGTCGCAGGTAGGCAGGTAGGGTAGGTGTTTGTTTATAGATTAAGCTGTGGCATAGGCCTTAGTTTCTTCTTGTTAAAGTTGAAAGTTGGTGTTAAACTAAAGTGCCATTTGAATTCGATTTTCAGCCGCTTTTTTATAGGATCGCTCCAATACTTTAAATTTGTTTTTACATTTCGAAGGGTGAATGGTAATATGGCATCTATTGGATAACTCTATGGATATTTTTTCCCACATTTTTTCCATACTCTTAATTTCTCCTCTACCTACTTTTGGTTTGTATGATTTATACAAATCCAAAAGTATTAGGATTCTCTCCCTGCTAAAAAAGTTATCTCCATCCCTATCGTCATTTTTTTCATTTTGTATTAGAAACTCTGACAACTGATATTCTTCTGAAAAATATTTATTTTTTAGTTATATCGGGACCATGCACTTTTTCACTCAATGTTTACCTGACATGGTACCAAAAATGTTAAAGAAAAATAATGAAAATATACTAAAGAACGTTTCAAACTGCGATTACGAATGACGAACAAACAGTGAACTGAGTGAACTCCCAAAATCCCAAAATACTTTTTAATGGCAGCCAACTCAAAACTTCAAAACTCCAACATACTGTGTTGAAACCACAGAAATAATGGGTATTTATTTCTGTGGTTGAAACCATTAACTTCCAAGCTGTCCACTTGTCAAATAAAAGCTCCCTGTATACGAAAGATAGCGCAGTGGTCACTCAAAAAGAGCGTTCTGGTTCAACTAAGATGCCTAAAACCCTGGTGTGTTTACTTATACCTGTGAAAGTTTGGGATAAAAGTGGCGAAATCTGGATTGCTTCATTTCAGGTCTATAATTGAGCTTTTGGAGGTTTCCGTACAATACGAACAGATGTCGCCAACACGCTCTTGTCAGTCTCGTCTGAAGCTAAATTCGCACTAAGTGAAAATGTGCAGTCGGGTTTTACCACTTTCATTTGATTGGCTACTGAGAAGAGATCGCAACCTAAAGGATAATGGGTGGACAATGAGATACCAGTAACAACGTTTCGATATTAGAAAGCAATGAAATCAACAAATAATCACGATAAAAACATCGTACACATCAAAATTTCAAACTGACATGACAATATGACAATTAACTTGACACTTGTAATCAAATTTGAAAAATGGGAACATAACGCCATCTACCGAAAAAATAGGGGAAACCTTCAAAAGCGTCGATTGTTTTTTTCGCCACAAAAATCTAAACAAAATCTAATCACTGGAATCACCAGGGTTTTAGGCATCTTAGGTTCAACCAAGTGTTCGACACTGTCCTGGACTGTCTGGGATTTTTTGCTTCTACGCATCATGTCCTGCGCATGTTTGAAACAGTTCTGGATCTTCGAACCAGAACAAACCTATATAGAATGCGTCGAAAATTCTCACGTGCTAATTACCAAATTACCGTATTCAGATTTATGGAAATGTCGTTTGTTTTTTTCAATTCAACTGAACCTACAATATATATAAAGAGAACAGCAGGTTCGACTTTCCTTCCCTAATTTGATTCCAGTCACACTCACGAAATATATGAGAATGTTGTTTCAGTCCAACGTCCGCAGCCGTTTGATAAATCCTAATAACTTCAGAAGTTATTTTGGTAAAGGTAGCGAATACGGTAACCTCATCGATTTTCTTGAAATTTGCACAGATGATTCAGAACACTATAAAATCATTATAACCATCGAAATTTTTGTGCGGAAACCATACCTTTGGAAGTTATGACCTTTTTAATGAAAAAAAAAGGTTGTTGCGAAATGTCACTCTAATAATTTGTAGGAATACCATATACAATCGCATTTTCTTGAACATTTTTTCCAACACATCAACTACACATGTATTCACCCATTTACAGCTATTTTCTTCCCAACTAACATTCGATAATTCGAAAGTAAAACACATATTTTCATTGTAGTGTTGTAGATTTGAATCAAAATAAAGGTAAATGTTAAAGACGTCAAAGTCTTGCACCCTGTACACTGTTGCCAAACAAAAAATAGACAACGTAATGATAACAAAGCGCGTGGTGGGATATGCGTTTCTTCCGAACTATGAATTGCCAAAACGAAGAAAGAACACGGATTCGTGTTAAGCGACTCATCATACATGAGTTGGGACTAACTTTTTCTCGGGCTAAACTTTATATCACCATTTCATCGAATTGGGAGTCGTGACCATATTGCATGATAACTCTCATGTCCCATATACCGGAGGAGCATGGTTTATTTTTTATGATTTTTTTCATTTCACTTGTTAGGTCTGTGAGAAAAATTTCTTTCGTGATTTCTAAAATCAATTGGAATAATAATCTCACTATTAGGCATTCCAGATCACGTGATGTCTGGGGGGCAAATACCAGTTTTGCCATGGAAATCACACTCTTTTGAAAAAACCACACGAAAGTTTCTGGGGGGCAGATGCCGCCGTATTGGTTCATTTCGTCATTTGACAAGATGTTGACAAGTATCTGTAATGCCTAATTATGTTAGGTTAGGTTGGTTTAGGCTAAGTTAGGTTTGGTCAGATTAACTAAGGTTAGTTGATTAGGTATCTAAGGTTGGCAAGGTTATTTTTAGGAAGGTTAGGGTAGGTTGGTTGAGGTTTGGTTAGGTTGTCAGTCAACTTTTTCTACATCAGCCCAAAGAAATGGATAGAAAATTGCTTCATTTGTTTTTTTCTTGCATGGCACAACACTCTGATGTGATTGGTCTATAAAATTCATGAATTCTTGTATCTGGTATCAGAATTCTTTTATTATAGAAGAGTATGTCATCATACGATAATATATCATTCTTTATATGCTAGTATAGAGCACCAACCGTGAAAATATCTATAGAAGAGAGACAAGTCTCCTTCCCTTCTACGATGTTTCAATGAAGTGAGCGAGTCTCGGTAGTGTAGTGGTTAGCATATCTGCCTATCAAGCGGAAGGCCGGGGTTCGAATCCTCGCCGGGCCACCGTGCTGGGTAATCGCACGTTGAAAGGTAAGGCCTCGTTGATCCATTGCTCGCACAATTTTCGACTTCTGAGGGTTGACGTTCGTCAGCTGGTTAACGGAAACGAACAATTTTAGAACAGATTTTTTAAGTCTGTGGGCGAAGAATCACCAACAAGACGGATTGCCTTTCTCTGAATAGAATCGAGAAGCCTATATGAATGTTTTGGTGCCGAACTCCGCACATGATAGTCATATTCCAAGACAGGTCGTATCTGAGCCCTGTAGATCATTAGAAGCTGACGAGAAGTGAAGTATTTCTTCTTGGAAGCACCTTCAGCGATCGATCTCACATGGTTTCCCCATGAGAGATAGTCGACTTTGTAGGAATAGGGA